>JAPYYQ010002151.1:0-22464 GCA_030522585.1 Anagyrus pseudococci | reverse complement strand
ATATATATATAGGTGTATGTACACCAAAGTCTTAGAGAATTGAATTTCGAATTAGTCAAAGCACCGGGCTATATAATTGTGTTTCATGTACCTGCAAAGTACTTCTGAAATGTTTATCCTATTAACGTCGTCACGTTCCTGTAAAGTTTGCATATCGAAATTTTATAACGGCGTAATTATGGCAGAACACACAAACGACTCTAATTAAAGGCTCGCCGGTAACTATTTGCATAAATTACGAAATTGCAAATTTCACGAAAATTTCTTTACGAACCACCATGATAAGTTTGCCGATATATTTAATGACAAAATTGCAAAGACACTTGGGGGCTCGGTTTATTAACTAAATTTCTAGGTAATGGCCGATTCGATAATTAACAAAACGTTAAAACAACAACAAAAGCGTGAGGATGGTAAAGTGAAGGCATTAACAGTTTGCGCAGGCTATTCGACAAATGACCGCGTAATCTCGTGAGAAAGAAAAGAAGGAAAAAAATAAGAGAAGGGAAAAGCCGGTTATCTATCTCTCGTTGGAAAAGTAGATCATTCGCGCTCAAAGGAAGCTCAAGCCTTTCAATCCAGGCTGAAAAACGTTTTTGCACGATTGCTTTTTATCATCCGCGAGAGCAAATCGCGAATGCTCGTCGGAAGTTTCTCGTCAAAGCGGTCCGAAAAACAGGGCGTAAAGCAGCAGCAGCAGCAGCAGGTCGTACGCCCAGCTGACCCTGATGATGGCCGGAGGATGGGGGGGAGGAGGAGGAGGAATGGCTCTCTTTGCTGCAGCGTATCAAAGGGCCGTGAACAAAAAACGAAACGATTGGCGGCACTAGCCCGAGCTACGGGAAATTTTAAAAAGCGCGTTAGCGCACGCGCGCCCTCTCTCTCTCTCTCTCTCTCTTTCTCTCTCGAAGCGCAAAATAAACAGCGCCGAGCGCGAAACGAAGTAAATAAAGGAAAAAGAATATAAAAAAAAATGGCTCCGGCATAGCCGGCTCTGGCTGGTCCGATTTAAAGTGAAAAAAACGAGAGCAACGGGCGAGGGCCATGGGAAAAAGAGGGGGCAGGCAGGCACGGGGGAGGAAAAAGCTGCGGCCCGATCGAAAGCACTGGCCGGAAGAGTCTGCGGCGCGGCTCGATAGCTGCTTTGCGATTCGAGCGAGAGGGAAGGACAGAGGGGTCCCTCGGCTTTGATGTCGCGCCTGCTCCCGGTGGACCGCCCCTCCCGCCCTCTCTCTTTTTCTCCCTCCTCCCTCCCCCCCTCTCCCACCAACCCCCGTTGCGATGCGGTACAATGGAAATGGCGCGTGCACTGCGGGACCGCCACCGCAAATAAACCGAATTCGACAAATGTCGAAACCACGCCGATCGCTGGCCGTTCGGTAGCTCCCCCGATAGTTTTGCCTCGCGCACTTCCCTATCCCCGCTTTTTTCCTCGAGCTCCGAAAGCTCTGGCTCCATCGACCTGTCGGTATACAGGTAGCTGGAAATCCTCCTGACCGCGGCTCACCGAACACTTCCGTCGCTCGTTTCGACGCGTCCTCCGGCGATGACGTACCATCGCCAAACTTTCGTTTTGCCGCCTTTACATTTATTTCATATGCGACAGCTCCTGCTCGACATTTTACATTTACGTACACCTAAAGACAAACCAGTGGCTTTTCTGATTTTTCTGTAGTTGAAAATCAGAAAGTTGAAAGGTAGATAAGATACATTGTTTTCAACTTTTTAAGAGTCTTGTTTGTTTTAAAAGAAACATTTACAAAATGTCCATATAAACGAGCAAACTTTGTGCGGCATTAAATTTTTAATAAAAAGAAGGCAAGAAACGTATTAGAGCTTGTAATTGTTGAGTGTTTGATTTAATAATTGAACGAGAGTCAAACAGAAATGTGTAACAATAGCGTCCTCTCATCTCGCAAATCAATGTTCAATTAATCGGTCAGGCTGATTGACACTGGCCAGTGAATCGGCCATTACATCAAGCTATCCAATTCAAAACGTGTCTTTCAAACATCAACAAATTGCAAGCTCTTTAATAACGAAACAAGCGTTGACTCTTTCGTGCTTGCCAATTAATTTACACAGAATCACAAAGGTTTATTTAACAAAACCAGCGGCATAAACATAAAAATTTTGAGCTCGAATCATTCGGTCGTTTCAATGTCGGGGCCGCCTATTGAATTTGCCGTTTTCAAAAACAGCCATACATTCGATAAGAATCTCTGAATCGAACGGAAACTCACAAAACCCCGAATTCAGTTAAAGCCGCAAAATAGGAGAAAGAAGTCGGAAAAGAAGGGTATAACGGGGTGAGTGAGGTGAAGAGGAGGAGTAAGAAAGGAGGGGGTAGGGAGGGGCTAAAGTATAGGTAATAGAAAAGAGGAAATCCAGAGGGAGGACGATACAAGGAAGAACAAAGCGCTGCAATCAGCCGGGCATTTTTTCTCTCTCCCCGCTCCCGTCGCGATTCATTAGCGCGGAAATACGTAGAGACCGGGCGAGCTGTACTGTTTATAGTGGAGCTGCTGGTGCTGCTGGCGGCGGCGGGCGCGTGCGACTCTGCGGGTTATATAAGTGCAGTAGTAGCGGAAAGGAGGTTCATTAGAGCGTCGCTGCTGCGGGGCCTCCTCTCCTTGCGCCGCAGGAGAAAGAGGTAGCCGGCCACGGAGTAAGTGCGCGAATCGAGATACGGGGAAGAAGAGTCGAGCTCTCGCGGGAGGAGGAGCGCCATAATAATCGCGGATCGCGGACCGATCGGTTACGGGCAAAGAAGCTTCCGCATTTAATTACCTCGTCGTAAGAGGAGGAGGAGGAGATGGGAAATTGCGGCAAAGAACGACGACGGCGCTTCTGGGCTTGCTCGATCGGGCGAGAGCAAGGGAGAGGGAGAAAGTTGAGAGCTAAGAGGGCTGCACGTGTCCCAGCTCCATCAATCATCGGCGATAAAACCCGTGGAAAAAGCCGATTCACCTTTTCAGCGGGATCAAGCGGCTGGCTTCGCCTCGCCCGCTTCTTCACTTTTGCCAATCTTCCGCGTTACGCCTTCGCCGGCTGCTCTTGCCCTCTGCTTCTTTGCTGCTCCGACTATAACTGTCTCGTGGGACGGTCAAATGTCTTTTATGGAGGAGAGTAGGGGCCGAACTTTCGCGGCGGCCCGCTCTCGAGATTTATAATGGACAGTCGACGTAGTCGGGGCTGCCTTTGCTCCTGCTACTACTACTCGCGTAACAAGCCAAATCCGCTTTTTATTGGCCGGAGATGGCTTGCGCTAGAGTTGAGGAATTACTTGACTCTAGCCGAGAATGACCGTCGAATTGATGTTTTAAAAGTTGCATGCGCGGAGAGGCAGCTTTTCGAACGGCTCGTGATATCGATTATCGGACGACGAGGAGCCGAGCTTTATTCGTTTAGCGGAAATAGCCAGGGGGATTAACGAATTCTCTTGCAGGCTAATAATGCAGGATCGTCGCGACGTTGCATCGATCGCGCGCCCTCTCTCTCTCTCACTAGGCCGTGCGCGTTTCGTTTAGCCGCGAGTCGCTTCGTATGCCCGCCAAGTGCGCAAGACGGCAAATCAACAAAATTAAGCGGCACAATCAAACGACGAGGAGTAGCCGGAGCATCGCCGGCGCATCTACCTGTATACGTCCGAATCAGGCTCTCGAGTATGAAAAATTGACGAGGGCCAGGTGGGAGGAGGAGCGGCACGCTCGATCCGGCGCGACAGTCAGAGTGGCTGCATCGAGCTGGATCCGGCGCGACAGTCAGAGTGGCTGCATCGGGCGTCCTTGCTGCGCGGCAGGCAAGGACGCCCGATAAATATATAACACTGCCAAGGCAGGAAAGCTTGCACCTCCGGCTCTACTTGCGAGCCACTCGCTCTTCATTTCTCCGTCGAGCCGCGAGTTGCTTCCCCCGCCGCACGCGCAATATTCAGTAGGGACATTTTTCAATGTGCATGAACCGCTGGTCTAACGGCAGCGTCTCCCGAGTCCGCCACGCTGCTTTTTTGAGAGATACTTCGGGCGAGACTTGGACCACGTAGCTTTTTCAAGAGGAACGGGGGGAGGGAAAGCGAAAAGTCGGTGGAAGGACGTACTTGGCTAGTTTTTGGCTCTCGCTCTCTCTCTTTTTCTTGTTCGCAAAGAAGAGAGGCGCGTCCTTCGGCGCGGCTGGCCGTCATTAGGCTGCATTCACGGGAATCGAATCCCCTCGACGCCGGCGATGCTCTGGTTTCTCACCCGAGACGGAACTTTAACCAAGTGCGGCAGCGCACTTGGAGTTCCACTCTCGTCGCTCCCTCTGGCTCCCTCTCTCTTTCTCATGCCCGCTGCTGCGGGACTTGTGCTTGGCAAAAGTTGCGAGGGCGTATGTGCGGACGCGAACACCGCGCTTGTTAGCTGACCACGGCTGGTTAAACTTTTCTTCAAACTTTCGCTTGATCGTTCTTTTATGCGCTCACTTTTTTTCTTCATTTTTTTTCTCTTTGCTCTTCATTCCAGAATCATTTGGAAAATGTTCATTTGCGCTCTCCGACGTGCTACACAAAACGTGATCGAAAGTTATTGATGGGATGCATGCTTGTTCTGTCGATTTTTCTCCGCATCTGCGTCCAGTTATGCTTATTCATTCGCGCCTCGTCTTTTCAAAGTCCCTCTTCATTTCGCATTTCTCTTTTGTCCATTTTCTTCGACAAGAAATTATGTTCTGTTAGCTTATTGCTGCTTTGACTTTTTTAAACTGTACCAACTTAAATAATTGAATTGTTTTCTTTTTTAACATTATATTTTTGTTCAAATATCAAACTGAAAACTGTTGTACGAGATTTTCCGTGTATTCTTTTAGTTTCCGAAGAAATCGCTCTCTCACTGCTGCGGGAAGCAATTTCTGAGGAATTTACTTTTTTTATTGATTTCTCGCGCGTATCAGTCGAAAAAGGACTCTCACTGGAAAAAGAGAAAATTTTCTTTCCGAGATTTCAAATGGTAGTTTTTGAGGTAGCAAAAATATAATTTTTCAACACTAGGACCGACGCGATGAGAGTTTACGGGTCGAAAGAGGATTATAAGCCAATATTATGGCAAAAATAAAGAGTACAAATCACTCGACAATAAATATTGCCTCGCCTACATTCGAGGAGTACGCATCAATAAATAAGCTCGAGCAAATTTCCCAGGTTTTCCTTACCCCTATCCCTTCTATCAACAAGCTCACATTGTCTATTTATTTAGTCGCGCAATGCTTTGCGGGACGCTCGATTGAATCAACTTGTTTTTCCTTTTTTTGTCCACAGCCAGGCGCAACTTCCGACAGACTTCCAGCTGAAAAGTCCGAGCGAGAAAAGGAAGGTGAGCCGGCATTAAAAGGAGAAGAGCCTGCGGCGGCGGCGGCGGCAAAAAGAGTGCAGCTGTGATGATGTAGGAGGGACGCGTGGCATAGGCACGAGTGAGCCGAGGGGATAGAGACGTGGACATTGGACAGCGGGGGGTCCGGGCAGTCGCTTAGAGGAATAGATAGATACAGCTGGAGCCAGAGCTGCCGCGCAGTGTTGGTGTGCATAAATCGAGTGTGCTGTGCGCGGTGTATCTAGGCGGGACAGCCTCGCGGACTTCCGGTTACATGTGAGAGAGAACAAGGCCCAGCAGCGGCGGCGCGGTGAGAGGCCAAGCTGCGGGGCCATGATGGCCGGCAGGCTCGAGGCGGCCGTTGTCCTCCTCGCCCTCGGCATCGTCTTCGCCCGCAACCGCTTCGTCTTTGCACAAGGTAAGTGTGACTTGTTTACCCTCTCTCTCTCTCTCTCTCTCTCTCTTTCTCTTTCTCTGTCTCTTTCTTTTTTCTTTCTTTCTTTCTATGCGCCAAGGCACTTTTATGCGTTCTCACCTTTTTTTTCTACAATTTTCTTATTATTATCATTATTATTCTTATTTATCTTTATCTTTCTTTGTCCAATCACACACCGACACGTGCATATCCGTCAAATCTTTGTTTTCTATACCTACCGCGAAGACACCGTTATGCAAACGTATACTCGTTTGGATTTTGTTACCTTTTGTTTTTTCTCAAAGTTTTTAAAATGGGCCCTTGGAATGGGCGCTTAACTATCGCCAAGTTTTCGTTCCGATGGCCCACTACTCATTGGATATTGTATTATGATGTTTTCTCAATCTTAACATTGCCCAGGCTTGATGGCGATTCTTTTAATTGCACTAATGCATATTATCTTGTCGCGTTATTTTGATACAATATACATTTTTTTGTTAATTTTTTAATTATTCCTCTATATACTTTATTTTTTTGCAAGAAAATTATGTTTGTGACTCTCGTACTGGTGGTACATTTATATTTTTATTTTTGGTTTGCTCATTTTTGGCTAAAGCTGCGAATTTTATTGAATGTTTCGTTATTGGAAATTTACATATTTGGCTTGTCAACGTAATTAAACTTGTAGACGTTTGAAAAATTCAGTGCTTATAGTATGTCAATTCTAAGAAGATAATATAATGTAAATGATATAAGACGTTTTTGCAAAGATACGTTTGTTTTACGTGCTAAATATAAACGATGAAAATGAAGTTTTCTATTGACAGCATTAGGACTACGCAAAACGTAATAAATGTATTATTTTTAGTATAATAGTAACTGTTTAGTTAGTTTTTTGAGAAATTGTAATCAATTGATTATACAAAATTTCCTTTTGACCTCGACGTTTTTCCTCAATCCCTATCATTTTTTCATACTTCGATTCCCTTCATTACATACTCTTCGTTAAAAATTACATTTTTTCAGTTACTTTGTTATGATTTCATTAGCTTAATTTTTAAGGTAGTATTTTTTTTAATTTATTGATTGTCGAGCTTTTATTGGCTCCTTTGAGGCTGGAGGATGGCTAATAATTTAAATTTTATATTACAAAGTGAATGAATAAAGTATTTTGTAAAAGTGTTTAAAATGCGTTATACTTATCAATATGTTTCTTAAATTGCCTCGATTATCAAATAATTTTTTATTTTTATAAAATGCTTTCTGTTTACGAAAAATTGAATAACAGTATTTGATCTAAGATATATAGATAGATGAAGTATTACAGTGAATTTAAAAATTTAATAGTTAAATGGTCACATTCAATATCTTTACACTTGTTGTACATAACCAATGAATTCTATTTGCTTCTAAAGTTTATTTAAAAATTTATCTGCTCCTAAAGTTTTATCTTATTTTAGAGAAATATACTTTTTCAATAATAAATCATTTCTGAAGTAAATAATGCAAAACTGTAATTATTCTTAGTATTATGACACGTAATTTATTGAAATGGCATAGTAATAAATTTCATGCCATTAAGAATTTTGATTGCATTAATTTTCATAAAAATATTGAATAATAGATAATGTAAATGTACATACAATATAAAATTACTCGTTAATTAATAATTAGTTCACGGATGACTGTAGAAAAATATTAACATAAATTATAAGCACGTTTTACACATGAATTAAAGTGAATACACACGTACACACACATAACAGTACAGTATTGCATGGAACATTGTACTTTTGAGAAATACATTTCTTAGTTATCTGCAAGCAGCATTTTTGCAACTCTTGTCATTCACACTGAATATATTTAGTACAGATGAGCAAAAATAAAAAAAGAAAAAGAAGGTAATAGATCAACAAAGTTTACACTCTGCTCTTGTAAATTGTAACCAAAGTTTCTCGAGTTGTGAAAATCTCACAAGCGTTGTGCCCAAAAAACTTTGTGTTGCGATTCGCTTGGGAGGAGAGCAAGGGAAACTCGAAATTTGAAATAACTCGCGCAAAAAGCTGCGCTATGTTTTCTTGTTTTTTCTTTAAAAAAAAGGGTGACAAAAAGAATGGAAAAATAAAGAAGAACGGGGACAGCAGCGGCGGCAGTCGATGTTGGGCGCATCGGGCGCAGATTAATTTTGCTCCAATTCACGGGCGAAACGAGCGGTGGAAAGCGCGCGTCTCCCCTCCGTAGCACGCGCAGGCAAACGTAGAAGCGCTGGAGCGCGCGTATGCGATAAAAAATCCATAAGCCGAGGCTTGCGGCGGCAAGTGCGGACAGATTAGCCGCTGGCCGTCGGCGTGGCAGGGTCGCTGAATCGACAACTCGCCGCTCGACGGAACAGATAGGCGCCGGCCGAAGATACGCCGGGAAGTCGAGCAGAGGCACACGCAGCCGATCTATTACGGCAAACCTAACCCGCCGGGAATTATACCCTCTTGCGAAATTGACAGTTTGCTATCCCGACCTTTTCATAATTCACCGGGGTCAAATGCTTTTCCGCGAAGAGTATTAGGTTTACTTTGATCTACCCTCCTCTCTTAACTCTTTTCCTTTTACTGCAATTCCGCGCAATACCATACGGGGCCTGTGAGCTCCACCTTCCCGATCATTACGCATTCCAGCTTTGTCAATCTTGCAAAACTTAATCTCGTTTCGATAAAATCCTTGATCCGATAACGTTTTATCGTTGAAATCTCGAAAAAATTTATCAAAACTTGTGACGTTTAACAAAGATCTGAGGATAGTTTATTGTATAAATAGATGCATAAAATATAACGACGCTTGTAATAATGAGACGAGGGAGTGCTGATGGAAAAGCATTCGTAGAAAGGCTCGTTAATGTATTTGTCCAGATCCCCAAGGTTCACTTTGGTAAACCGAATAATCGTTTGGATATCATTTTGTCGAGTAAGCTGAGATTCATTACAGCGATATCCAAACACATCAGGCCATGCCTTAGGTCGCCTAGAGAAGGTACATAGTTATACGGGGCTATAAGAGTAGTCTGCTATAGTAGAGAGAAAACAATCGGAGGTTCAAAAGCACTCGCATCATGAGCGGCCGAATCTGCAGCAGGCGTCGGGGGGTTGCTATACATACGTGCTAGCCCCAGCTGTGCAATGGGCGCTGCACCCAGTGGGGCTGGAGGGGTCGGGGGAGCTGCGCCGGGCATGCAGCTGACGAGAAAGAGGCCACGTGGCCGCCGTTAAAATCCGACCGTGTTAACTCCCCTTGCCCGTGCCGCCCCTCGCGCTCGCCCCTGGTGGGCCGTTTTTCTCTTTGCGGGCAAGAGCCATTGCCGCTGATTGGCGTTGTTGGGCACACCGATCCTCGTTACGACTGTCTGGCTAACGGATCCTCTGTCGCTCCATTCCAGCCTCTCCTTCTGTTCGACTTTTCATCGTAAACTTCGCCGCCGATCGCTCCCGATACTCTTTCCCTCTTCTTCGTGGCTTTTAACGGGCTTTGCACCGATGGAGTAACTTTGGCTGATTATGTACAGCAAGTTGTTTCCGCTCGAGGTCGTCGCGGTCCATCGATTATAGGCTATAAAGCAAGCTGTCTTGACTAATTGCCAGCTGTTAAATAGTTTGATTCCCCTGTAAAAAGCGAGCTTTCCTTGTTTGCTGTGTGTTTCGGTGCTTATAGCCACTCCATCATCGGCAGCGGGTATACTCGTTCGAAAACACGGCAAAATATCGTAACAGACCCGTTAGCTCTGCCGCTGGCTCGCTCTCTCCTCTTCTCTCTTTCGACGTTAAAAGCGAGTCCTTGGTTACGGCGTCGCACGCTAAAGCAAATAAACCGC
Organism: Anagyrus pseudococci; assembly: GCA_030522585.1. Classification (NCBI taxonomy): domain Eukaryota; kingdom Metazoa; phylum Arthropoda; class Insecta; order Hymenoptera; family Encyrtidae; genus Anagyrus; species Anagyrus pseudococci. The sequence continues at coordinate 12,845 of JAPYYQ010002151.1, read as the reverse complement.
AAGAGAGGCGCTGGAAAGTTGGCGAGAGACGCGGCAATCGGTTGGCTGCACACCTCGTTAACGTCGACTACGGGCCTAAAAGAAAAAAAGACCAAGAAGAGAGGGAGAGAGGGAGGGAAGGATGTCGCAGGCGAGAAGAGTCGTATACGCGCCGCTCTATTTGCGCGGCCGTTCAATTAAGCGGCGCCCTTTTTAATTGATCGGCAAACGCTACATGCTGCATGCCTCCGTCCCGGTAATCGGGCTTTGTGGCTCACTGACACATCCACTTCCTCTGCAAGAGAAGTCCTCTGTCGAGGAAGGAAAAAAACGGAGCCGGGACAGAGAGGAGCCGCAGCCGTGAGTCATATAGATGGAATACAAGGCTCGAGCGACTAGGCGCATAATTAACGCGTCGGAGAATGGCCGAAAGCCGTTGGCAAGTGACATAAAGAGAGCGCCGAGGGAGGAAAGAGGTTACGCGAAAGGGGCTTTGTGTAGTCAGGATAGCCAAACGGGAATGACGAATTCGCGCGTGCCAGTCGTTTTGTCCCCTCGTCGACTCTCGGCTTTAGACCCCTCCCCCCCCCCCCCGCTGCGCATCGATTATTAATGACTCGCGTTTAGCATTCTAGTATGGTAATCAAGAGGTTTTCGGAATCCCGGGAATGCCGAGTTTTGAAGAAGCGCCTCGAGTACGGCTGACTATTCGTTTGAAGTATTTCTCTCGTTTGTCACGCTCCCGTTGTCTCGCAAATAATCAAGCCGAAATGATAAAAGCCGAGACGGAAGGATGATAATCCAGAGAGGCGAGCCGCGAGCGACGACTCTTAACGATTATCATCCGGCTTGGGCATTTCGCGGCCCGGCAATTTAACATCGTTATATTCGGCCTAGACGTTATTGCGTCAGTGAGTCGTTGCCGATGATGCAGCCGCCGAGGGGCAGAGAGTGCGGACATTAAACGAACCTCCGCGCCCTTTTGTTTCTCCCCGGCAACGCCCGATTTTTCCCATCACTCTTGTTTAGTCTGCCGATCATCTTTCTCTTTCTCCCGCTCTCATCCAGCGCCCCCTTTTTTCTGCCCACCCTTCAAGCCCCGTCTACAGCGCGGCTAGTGTATAAATAATGCATCGGCTTGACGGGCTGACGGATATCGAGCGCGAGTCGCGGATAAAAGCGAAAGCCCCCCCCCACACACACACACACCGACTCTCACTCGAATGCGCGGGCGAGAGCGAGCAAGCGTGTACATACTTGCCTCCCGATCCCTTGATGCGATGTCAAAAGAGGAAAAGAGCCTCTGCAACCCTCAGTACTTGACGCGCTGCGGCTTCGTCGGAATTTGTCGATTTGATTGCCATTGACGGCTTCCCCTGGCCTCTTCTCTCGTACATTCCAGGGAGGTTCTATCGATCGCGAGTGTTTCGAAAAAATTCAGAACTACTTCGTGCGAGAGGATATGCATGTGGAGAGACTCTTTTTCAACGCAGGCTTTTTTCTTTTATTTTCTCCGAGGCAAAGGGGATTGCCGGTAATTTAATGGGATGAACGAGCTAATGACATAGCGTTAGGGCGGAGGTTTATGCCTGGGATTACGTTGTTGGCCGGTTGTGTTGTTCGACGTTATCGGCTCCCTTGATTTGAATTAATTTACACTAGTCAATACGAGCATAATACCGGGCATTGCAAGCCTAAAAGTTTAATTAGCTTTTCAAGTGTAATTCATAATAAACGGATTTGCCATTACAATTCAACCAATATTCAATCAGTACAAATCGAAGCTTACAACAGTTGATATCATATATATGCAGTTTGCAATTCATGATATTAGCTCGTCATGTACACTTCGCTACAAAAATTGAATTTTGAAAGTTCCACTTGTAAAATGGATTGGGCATACTGAAAATTTTATTATTCACGATTTTGCTTGCCAATATGGAGATCCTTAGTCGAATGTGTACCCCATAAATGATATATTGACATTATCAGAGCCCAGCGACGATGCGAAACGCGGCGTTTCAACAAAATAACAATTGTATTTTTAGCTTCAATATAAAGGAAAAATCAATTGAGCGTCGGAGCTGCAGATCACATGTCGAAATGGAGATGAGCTCGATGGCAGACATGACCTATATTTTTTGATATCTGATAATTAACATTATATACGATGCATAATCTCAGCTTTTTCCCCGTCAATGTTGCACACCGCCAAGCTTTTATTCTGCGTTTATTTATTAATCTATCTTCGAAATCTCGAGCATTTATCGTTGACCGTGGGAATGTAATTACAGGATATAGCCTATCTGTTATTTGATTGGCTGCAGTTTCAATTTTCACGACAACCTACGTCACGTCAATAATTCTCATCAAAACTATATGTAAATTATTATAATTACTTTCTTACAATGACGTTGATGAGATGCACAATATGAACAATATTATTCAGCAGTGAAATTTTCAAATCACTCTCCAATTGTCTTTTTCCGTCTAAAATTTACTTTCATAAACATTGCTTTATTTTAATCGTATTCATAGTTTGATTTTTTTCGATCAACTTGCCCAGAAGTATAGTGAAACTCAATCTGTAGGTGACTATAGTTCTATGGCGCTATCTATTAGAAATGAAATTACCTGCAAGAGTCTATAGACACATTGATACATAATTACAGTGCAAGCGTATTTGTTTTTAGTCGCACTTAAAAAACGGCATCGATAATAAATCAAATTGTCCTTCTGACGCGCTTGACTAGGTCTATTACTTGGCAAACTCGGAAAAGTAGATAGAAAAGCCCTGGAAAAGGGGCGGCTCTCAATCTCTTGCTTCTCGTGATGGCTGGGAATGCTAGAGCGGCTCTTATTATTATTGACTGTTCTTTCCTCTTGCGCGAGCCCGAAATGCATCCGGTTCTAAGCCGTGAAGGGAAACGCGTCGGCCTGTTTAATAACCTCCATGACGAGCTTTCAATAAGCCAACTGTACGTCCTTCTTCGAACAGGCTAATCCCCAGTGCCAACGCACTGACACAGACTATTTAAAAGAAAAGAGGAAGCAGAAGAATAAGTAGTGCACTCGGCGTTTTATCGAGTGTACTTAATCGGCTATAGCCTCGTCTACAGAGTGAAAGAGAAAGAGCGAGATAGAGCAGCCTACAGAGAGACCGTAGAGTCAATGCCAGCGCTCGCTCGCTCGTTCTATAATAAGCGCAACTTTCGATCTTCTCCCCCTTTCGTATATCTCTCGGCTTGTCGGCTATACTTTCCTCCGTCGCTCCTCGACGGTTCTTCCAACCGCTCCGAGAGCCAGAAGAAGCCCTTTGCCGCACTCGGCTTTTCGCTCCATACCTCGACTTTCGGGAGTACAAGGGCGCCGCGCGGACACCAGCGCGAAATAGCCTCGACGCCGCCGGCGGCGAGTCGGCGTGGCAGTGCAAATTGCTTGGCGCGCGAGTTGACAGTTTTGATCTTGCTGTGTTGTGCACGGAGCGCCGAATAAGCAAAGGCGGCGTGCTACTTTGGCTCAACTACAAATTCGCGGTATCGCAGTCGCTTTGCACTTGGCGTTCGATGGGGGGGGGGCAGAGAAAAAAATGGCAAAATAATTCTCGTCAGCCTTGCACGGAAGCTTTGGGGTCACGAAAGGAGGTCGGTGTTACGTGTGTCGCCGGGGCCCGATAACATCGGCACAAGGCCACGCTCCCGCGACTAATTACAATTTCAAATTTGCGCATATGGGGAAGAAAGCAGCCGCGGTTGTGGACGGAAGGGCGAAATATGCGCTCGGACGTGTTATTACTCTGGCATATACGTATACCTGGTTGTACGACTCGCTTATGAAATGCGATCCGAGCTACGAAGGGAGGAGAAGGACCCGTCGGCATGAGGGGGATCCGGGGAGGAGGGGGAGGAATTTGAAAGCTCGCGCGGATATCTTTTCGAGTAGGAGCCATCAGGGGAGCCGAGATAGCCGAAGGTGAAAGAGTGCGAGGGAAGAGGGCGGACGAGTGTTATGGCTGTGTGTGAATATATATAGCTCTTGTACGGCCGCGATGACTGCAGCAACAGTACGCGCGAGAGAGGGAGAGAGAGAGAGAGAGAGAGAGAGAGAGAGAGAGAGAGAGAGAAAGAGAGAGAGAGCGAGGCGGCGTCATGCAGTCCGGGCCGCGTTTATAATTCAGCGCGAGCATTCGTGCCCTACGATAACATCGGCTTCTTTCCCCGGGCTATGGATCATCCGAGGCCGCGAAGAGCCGTAGTCCACCGGAAAACATCTGGTGCACCGCTCTACTCGTCCCCAACTCTATTACCACTGATACTCTTTGCTCCCGACGTAAAACTCTCCTCTCCGGCTTTTATTTCTTTTCCAATATCGCTCTCTCTCTCTCTCTCTCTCTCTCTCTCTTTCTATCTCCATCTCGCGCTAGAAATGAAGGGGCTCCGCAGCCCCGTGCAAAGTTAATGCTTGTAAAACTTATTGATAATTTGAAAATTCTTGCAAGTCCGGCGAGAATTATGGAATGGTCATTAAATTTTTCAACTTGAAATTTGCGATCAAGGGCTAGAAGCGGAGAGTCCGAAGAAAGTTCTGGCCGGAGAAAGAGAATGAGCGGGGGCCGGGAAAGGGGGGGGCCTAGATAACTATTTTGTATTTCAAGCACTTGAAAATTTTTATGAGCAGCCGCCGAGGCAATAAGTATGCGGCGCGCAAGTTCTGGTGGTGGTGCTAGGGGGTTTTTGCTCGAGAAAGAGAACAAACTGCGGCCGAGGGTCGGTAAGGAAAGGGGGGAGGGAGGCATTAATGCAGTGTTTCGAGTTACAATTTTCAGCGTTAACTAACTGAAACTTTGCTAAATTAGCCGCAAAACAAGAAGAGCAAGAGCACAAAAATGCCGGAGTTAACGAGTAAAAGCGTTTGCCTGGGCGCGGGAACGCAAAGCTCCATCCTCCATCCCCTTCTCGCTCTCTCCCTGTAGCTTTTCCTCTCTCGACACGTGGCCCCGAACTTTGCCTCAAGCCACAGGTATTTCCTTAACTCACGGAAATTCCGAACTGCCCGTGTAAATTGATCTTCCCCGGTGCGAGAAGTGCTGCTTGACTTTTTTCCTCTGCGATTGATTGCTGCGCCGCTTTATCAAATTCAACCTGGATTCAAATTAATCGGCGACAAATACTTGGATTTTCTGAAAAGAAAAAGGCCAAATAGCGAAAGACACGTATTTCCTTTTTTAAATTTTGACTTGTTAAATTTTCAGAAAAATTGTGATTGATTGTCGATTATTGTCCATTGAGATTGTTTAACATCAGTCGCTTATTAATCCATAGAACCGAGAAATGTGAAAAATCGAGATTATGAGAGGTGTGCAATTGCGACTTAATTTATAATCAGGCAATGTTAATAAGTAAACAACAGTTGGGCTAGGTAGATGGCTAATAAAAAAGCCGGGGTGAAGAAACAAGGTGACATTAGTCGAGAGCGAGGGAGCGGGAAGGTTGGCATAGCAGTGCAGGCTCAGTTTGCCGCTGAATAAATTTGGCCGTAAGCAGGAGCCGATGCACACATCTCGATCGGGGCACATCTAAATCCGAAACAATAGTGCGCTCGGTCGGCTGAGTGTGGGCCGAGTGGGGCGGCAGTAACAGCAGGAGAGAGCAGCAGCGGGAGCGCGCGAATGCCACTGCGGGGCGCGAACTAATTTCACGCCGGCGTCTCGATCAAATATTTAGGGATCCGCGAGACGGAAAATCCAAAGCCCGTGCGAAAAGGGAGCAGTAGTTGGCAGTAGCGTTGTATACTAGCAGCAGATGCGCGAGTTGCTATACACACGTAGACACACATAGAGCGAGAGCAGCGGTAGCAAGGCGCGGCTGCGCTGCCGGGAGGGGGCACGTGGTGCCGAGTGTGTATATATTATAGCTGTACGTGTGCCCCCGTGGCTCTCTGTGTGCATGTGCGTGGGCGTCGGCCGGCCCGCGCAAATACGATTATCGCATTGCAGGCCAATTAGGAGGGAAATTCCGGGCGAATGAGCGGCCTGGTATAGCGAGACGGTGATTCTACTACGTGAGGTAGTTTCCCTCCTCGCACTAACGCTAGCAACGCCGCTGGCTTGTTTTGCGATGTCTGACGAATGACCTGACACCGTATTACCTCGGCGCTGCCGCCGCCACTGGCGCTCGGAACAAAGGCTGCGCGCTGGGGCTATCTAGAGAACGAGATCGTGTAAATACGGCGCTGGGAAATGTGCGTAGGCGTGGCCCCCTCCCTCCTCCGCGAGCTCACCTCATCCGACCATCCTCCCTCCCTCGGCACACAATGGGACATATCAGGGCTGTTTTTGGATTATAGCCACGAATGCGCCGGCACCAGGATGATAATACGCGCCAGTCTTCTACCCTCCCTCTCGCCTGTAAATTAGCTGGGGAACGAGGAAAAATATTGTAATCAGCGCTGATAAGTACTTGATCTCTCTCTCTCTCGCTCTCTCGCTCTCTCTCTCTCTCTCGCTCTCTCGCTCTCTCTCTCTCTCTCGCTCTCTCGCTCTCTCTCTCTCTCGCTCTCTCTCTCTCTCTCTCGCTCTCTCTCTCTCTCTCTCTCTCTCTCTCTCTCTCTCGAAAAGCTACCCCGCGAGAATGTCGTGTTTTACAGCGATCGGGGCTGTTACACTTGACGACCTTGAATGGCATTTGCCGCAGGGCGAAATTTTGTGAATAGTTGAATAATTCAGGCAATGTGACGAGGTGGTCGTATTAATGTGTTGTGCAAAGTGTCGAATATCAGAACGATGCTGTAGTTTCGGCAGCGGCAAACTCGAGTCTTGCCCCTTTCTCTCTCTCCCGCTCCTTCCCCCTTCGTCATTCCTCTTTTCGTCTATTACAATGTACTGCTATCCGATAGTATAGAACTCGATAACAATGCCGTTCAAAGCACAATACAGATTTCTAAGCTTTCAATAGATTAGCAAAGCGCCTGAAAGGCTAGAACTATGCCGCCCCGGCATACTGGGATATGTAATTACAACATTTTATTCGAGCCCTCCCGTAACTACAAGCCATCAAATTTCACTTGATAATCTTCCGCTGAGCTGCTAATGCATCCTTAAACTGCAGTTATAGCCGAGCCAAGTTGAGAGCGTAGGTCATACGACAATAAAAGCTCGCATACTCTTGGCTATAGGCCAGAGTTTATTAAATTTCCCTTCGGCATCGTTGCATTAAAAATGAGCCCCCACGCGAGAGAGACTTGCTGGTAGTTGGCAGCGCAGCAACTCGCTTCGCAAGACTACGCGGAGAAACACGTAGGCAAGGAGGAAACAAATTCACAAATCCCCTTACGCCGTACGCCACGCGTAAATATAAACATCCAGCTTACTTCCCAAGGCCTAAACTACCAGTCTAATTAAATTCCTAGCTTATCCGGCCGAGACAGCGGCTTTTTGCATCTTTCCACAGCTCGAATTGTTATTGTTGCTGCCGCTGCTATGTTTGCCGCATAAATCAAGCAATCCACGACGCAGCAGCAGCCTTTCGCCAAGTTCTCAAAATTCAATGAAACTTTTCTTAGGCCAGCGGAAATTCGTCAAAATTTCAACAAAACATCATTATCCAGACCGGTGTCTTTTTCTCCTCTCCAACCCCCCCCCCCTGACTTTCGTATAGTAAGGTGAAAAAGCTCGAGTACAAATAGCCTCGGAATTGCAGGTATATCTATCTACATTTACCTCTCATCGAATAAACTTACTTCCGCAACGATAATTCAGTTATTTACCCAGGAATACTTTCACGCCTCGTTAAAAAGTTTCGGGCTCGTAATACAGCATCGGCTCCCTCGCGCTCGCCCTCTTTGGCTCATTTAAAGGAATTACCCCCGGCCAATTCTCCGAGAAAAAGTAGATCCGTCAGCCGTCTCTGTCCGACAAAGCTTCAAAATTTCTCTCTCCAATCACTATTTGAATACGTCGCTCTCGCTCGCTCGTGGGCTGCCAGCAAGAAAGACTCGTCCAATTTTCTCGCTCGTATTTACTTCTCTTCTCCCAAGCAGCCCTGCAAGACTTGAACGATACCAGTAAGCGATGGCACCTCGGGCCAATCGATACGTCCCATATATACGCGCACACTTTACAGCCGAACGGCGCGTCTGGCCCGACGACTATACCACTGCTGGCGCTGCTGCTGCTGCTGCTGCTACAAACGAATAATTTGCCTCAAACTGTGCGCGTGTCCCGTTTCTCTCGTTGGCTTCGCCAAGATTAAGTGCCATTAATTTCATCCCCATCTGTTTTCTCGAGAGCCTCGTTATTCCTCCTCCTCTCCGTCCCCCTTTTCTCGCGCTTCAAGCTTTCCGCTCGCTTTATTCGCGCCGCGAGCGCTCCTAATGCAGCCTGACAACTCTACGCCAAGAGCGTGCCTCGTTACAGCCTGTATCGACAGCCAGTGGCTTAGCGCCGTCGGGCGTATTAGTCTCTCCGACTGTTTTCTTCGATCCTATAGTCAATGGTTCCTAGGCTCGCGTTACTCGAGCTAGGCTTATTTTCTAATAAAACTCAAGGAAATCCGAGCTTTTTCTTTATTTTTTCATACCACCCTGCGCATGCGCGCGAGCTTGGCAAAGGTCAGAAAGTCAAGTTATCGAAAATCCAGCATCTATAGTATGAATATTACAAAATGCATCATTTTTAAAGCATAAAGCAATTTTTGGTCTTGTAGATCTGATTAAAAAATTTGAAAATTCAGAAAATGTAAGCCCTTGTCCTGGACAACTTTAATTCTCTTATTCCGAGATATCTTAGATAATAATGCCAAGCTCGCGTAAGTAGAGCTAGGCTTTTCTGCTAATAAAAGTCACGGAAATCCGAGCTTCTGGCTGCAGATTCGAGCAGCTGTGCTTCGTACTAGAGGTGTCGATAGAATCTGTCGTTCGGACCCTGTGTTTCTTGGTCTGCTGCTTACGACAGATGACCTCCCTTGGCGATAGCAAGCTTTAAAGGGTATCTTCGACTGCACTCTACTCTCTTTCTTTTTCTCTCTCTCTACAATGGCCTGCTTTTGTCACGGATTTTTCTTCTCGCTCTGAACCTTCTGCTCTACGTGCATTTTCTTGAAATAGTAACCCTACATCGTATCTCTTGCAATGTACCATTTGCAACAGCGTGTCTTTCATTTTGGTTGGAAATTTTTTAGGCGATTTTGTAATTAAGAGATGAAATTATGATGGCAAGCGCGTTTTAGGTGAAAAAGTTAATAAAAGTTATTCAGCCTAGGCACTTTTTATTTTCATGGCCAAACGCATCTCCCGCATTCCATTTTTCGTTTTACGAACTACAGCCTGTTTTTATGAAATTGTTATCTTAAAAAATTGTATTTCCCTTCAGCCGCGTGTCTTTTTTATCATCTTGAACGAACGAGCGCAGCGCGAAAATAGATGGAAGGCGGAAAAAAATTTAAAGACCGATGGTCGGAAATGACTGGGGTTACGTTTGCTATAGCGAGAACTAAGCTAATAATAAGAGTTTTGTAAATAAAACGAATAAAACAAAATATAATTAGGCCATTTCCATAATAAATTATAAAATATTTCGTCGAAGAATATTCTTCGAATATAAGTATAGCAGCATTAATATTATTTTAACAATAAAAAAATAATGTGAAAATTATTATTGACTTTTTTTCGCATCTTCATCCTTTTTGTCAAAGTAACATTTCGAGAAACGACTAATGAAGTTTGAATAATATAGGGAAAGAGTTGATATAAAAAAATCCTGTCAGCGCAAAAACGCGAAAAAAGCACAAAGCGAGTACCGCGGAAAAAGTGGCAAAAGGGTGCAGATAGAGAGTGGTAGAGAGGGGGGAGTGGTTAGAGCTCCCGCTAGAATACTCAAGCAAATTGATATCCACTTTAGACTAATAGACTCGATTCGATTAATCATCGAGCCAGCGCCGGTGGCGTCTCCCACTACCCCGAGCTTCTCGTGCCCCCCTCCCCCCATCATCCCCCCGTTCGTTCTGGAAGCAGCAGCGACAGCGGCAGCAGCCATCCGGGCAGCGCCGAGAGCAAGACAGATTGAGAGAAAGGGAGTCGGGTAATAAGTTCGGCTTCTCTCCTCGGGACGCTCGCGATCCATCGATCCATCCGTCAATCCATCCATCCCAATTATCTGGCGCGCGGTGGGCCCCTCGAGCCAGAGGCTCTATCGATTCCGAAAATTCAGCCTCTCCCCCTCGACCCTCCTCCTCTTCTGCCTTGCTCTTCTCCGCGTTGCCAACAATGAATGCTTATGACGTTTTCGAATAAAACGCGCACATCTGAAATTAACCGTGACAGGTAATATGCCGGCCGAGTGCGCTTCTCACGAAACTTCCTCTCGCGTCTAGCTGTTCAGTAATTCGCGCCCTAGATGGAGTAGAATTAAAATTTCCCCACGTTGAGAGCTTTTCGCAATTTCATGCAGGAATTGGATTTTTGGATGTGCCGAGCTCGCTACGGTTCTTTTTCGCGATCTCTAAAGCCAGAGAATTTTTCAACTCCAGATATCAGTACCAGCGGAATTATAAATAAGTGCATATCGACAGAGGTTCGCTGCTTGGAAGGAATGCAAATTTTCGGTAAACTCTGGCTGGCTCGTTAAGAATTCAAAAGCGGACCGGAAGGCTGGCTAGCCAAATGAGGGGCGGAAAAATCACAGAAGCCTGACTGAGCTGCAGAGGGAATAAAGCTGGATTCAAGAGGGAGTGTGCGAAGACTCGATACTCGCAGCATCCGTCCCCTGCTGGACGACCGGACTTATATCCCCGCGACCGCCGCCGGACAGGCACCAGCGGAAATTTATGCTCTCCCTCTCTTGAAGCAACGCGGGATCAAGGTGCTCGCGGATTTTCCCTGCCATCTTTATCCGTAGCCACACTTGCCGTATAATGCGCGAGTGCGGATTTCTTCCCTCCGAAGCGCTCTCTTTTCACTCGCCTCGCCACCAAGGAATATCTCCTTCTGCGCTAAGGCAAACATTTTTCTCTTCGCCTTTTCTCTCTCTCTCTCTCTCTCTCTCTCTCTCTCTCTCTCTCCATATTGACGTCGACGTCGTCTTTATGATTTTTTTCATCTCCTTTTTTTTGCTACATCTGAGATTCTTGTTCCTTTTTATTTTCCTCTCACTTTTTTGCGTCTTTTCAAGATGAAAAGTATGGTCTGGGACTCGCTTTTTTTGTTGTTGTTATTATCGAAAAATTTTGGTGAAAGGCGCAATAAATTGTTTCGTCTTTTTTCCTTGCTTATGCTAGATTTATCAAATAAATTATGTTAAAGGAAAAAAGCAAATAATATCGAGGTGAGAATAGTGAGCAGATTTAATTTTATAAAATAACAAATCCAATATAATCTCGTTAAGTAAATTTTATTATTCCAACGCGTTTCAGATGTTATTACAAAGACCGTTAATGTTTGTAGATTGAATTAAAACATACATTTTCAGATGGAAAATTTAATCGGAAGAATAACGTTATTAAAATCACTGGAATTTGCATTTGATGTCGACTTAAAAAATAAAATTAATTTACTAAAATTACTAAAAATGTCCTGCAATTATCGACGTTTACACTCACGCGCCAGATGAGTCTCTCGGCAATCTCGAAGCCGATCTATCTCTAAACCATGTAACCACAAAAAGGAATTAAAAACCAGCAGCCCTCCACCAGTATTGTCCAGAGCAACGGGGATCGGTTCATCTAATTAATTTCTAGGCTTCATCACCGGCAATCAACGCGTCACACACGCGACACCATTACAAAGCCCAGCTCCCGCGCCCTCGAGCGTTCAGCGTCGATCATGCGATCGACGTTCCAACGGGGCTGGCCTTGCGTCGGCTGCGCACGCGAGCCGCGCTGAGCACGAAAAAAAAAGTAAACCAGAGGCGCAAGACGAGCGAAGGGAGAGGCTTACGGGGAGGAAGAGAGGCTGAGTTTACACGCTCGGATTCTTCGACCTGGTTATATGCGTGGCAGGCTCGAGCAGCCGGGTGTAAAAGAGGATTCGCCGGCGTCGTTTAGTTAGCGGCCACACGCTCCCGCGCACGCGTTCGCGCTGTAACTACCGAGGCGCGTATACGCCCTGGGCTTACAGCTCGTAATGTGACAGGCTCGGGCGCGAATCGAAATTAATTGCGCCGATGCCTGCCGCCCGGCCCCTACGCTAATGCACCGATACACTCATTTGCGGCCGATAAATCGCATTATATTGCTGCGGTTATGTTTCGCGTTTGCTCAAACTCCCACTTTTCACCAACCCCCTGCCCTGATTTTTAACTTGCTCAACTTGTTTACCTGTGTTTGCCAGGCAAACTATACGCGCGTCCGGCCAACTAGCTCTCTTGACGGATTTTCAATTGTTTTTCAATTTTGTTTTTCCTCTCTACAAATACATCCCATATACATTCGAGTAAATGTTACTGTAACAATGTTAAAAAAACTTGTTCTCTAAGTTTATCTTTATACAGTATTATTTCATGAAACATTTTTTCTTGTATCTCTCATCCCTTGTAATTATTTGTTACAAACTACTTTTTAATATTCACTTAACTTGTTTAAATTTTAGAGCAACAACTTCTCGAAAGAGTTACAGCTTTTTAAGGGGGGCAGATACTATAAAAAATCAAAATTAAAAATTAAATGCAACTTCTTTATATTTAAAGGTAATAACATAATATTTTATCACATAATAGTTGTTAATTTTATTTGAATTTTAAGCCAAATTAGACCTCTTAATGTTAAGAATTGTCTCCAGAGCAAGTATTTTTGGTTTGGAGCTGAAAAATCCTTTGCCGTAGAGTCCCAAATTATTTTGATGATAAAAAATTTTGTTCGATGGCTCAAAAAATTCTT
>JAPYYQ010002150.1:0-22717 GCA_030522585.1 Anagyrus pseudococci | reverse complement strand
AAATCTTTATCGCAAGGTGTCATGGATGATAAACGACGTTTTTCCTTTATCAAAGCTGAAAATACATTTTATAATTAAAATGTAACATTTTAACAATTCTATTTGAAATTTAGTTAAAATTTTGATTGGAATTGAAAAAATATCAACCCATAAAATAGCTATAAATTGCGTATTTTCTCTTATCTGTTAATCACATTACCGCTTCCTAATTTATAGGTAGACGATAACTACATCTTTTTTATTTTAAAAATGGAACTGCCGTTTTTTATAAAGCACACCTTTAAAACTTGGTATAGAGCTTCGTAATATTATGTAAAGGAATACATATGACCGTTAAAAGTAAGAAAAAAATCGCTAAAAATGTTATCGTATTTTTTGTATATTGATTCGTATTATTTATATTGAAGTTTAGACAAAGTAGATAAACAAGTTTATTTGGCAAATAATTTACAAATAAAAATCATAAACAAAGATAAACAATACAAATAATAGTGATAAACAGTAAGTAACAGTAATAAACAGTAAGTCTCGTACATAAATTTTACAAAATTATTTTGCTTTCTTTGCAACGCTTGATTTTGATACTTTAATAAAATACAATTATTTTATGTAATAAAAGTAAAAATAAATAATAAAATTTTAATATTTCAATGGTCCACTCTAATTTTATGGCTTAGTTTTGAGTCAATAGTCTGACCATGCGACAGAACTATATATGGTTCCCCTTATTTGTTTATTGTTAATTTATAACAAAATAATTGCCTTTTTGAAAAAACAAAATATGGATTCTTTCATAATTTTTTCCGTAGGGTCGATTTTTGATACCTCCCATAAGTTAGCCTTGGGACTTATTGGGTTAATGTAATTTGTTTATAACTTTTTTTTACCACTCTTCGGAATTCCAACCAAAAAATTCGGATTCAGGGGATCAAAATACGTACAAATACCTTTGGTGGAGCCATGGAACTCGTAAGGGCTACGGAACCCCCGTTGGCGCCCAGAGTAAATATTTTTTTGCTTTATTGTTGTATTAAGTAACAAGTATTGAAGACTAAAATTTTTAGAAGTAATTAACAATTTTTAATTAAAAATAAAATTTCTGAAACCCTTAGATATCTTTGCATTGTTTAGTTACATGAATTACGTCATATATGAATTAATTTTAATTAATGGTAATTTTGTATAAGATTATCAATCCACGGTTTTATTTATTAGTGGAGTATTAATTCGTGAAGAAAAATTTTATTAAATTGTCGTCTGTAGTGTTACGTGTATATGTATGTATGTATGTATGTATGAATGTATGTATGTATGTTTGTATACACACACACACACACGCGCGCGCGCGCGTAATGCTATATACGATTATTCCATTTCATAATCAATTTTATGCCAAATAATTAAATGTAAAACAGTTCGTAAGCTTCTAATATATAATATAAAGATGTTATTTATTCTTTACTATATCGATTCTATTGTAAAATATTTGTAATTTTATGATCTATAATTGTTTTTATTTTTTTTTAAATAATCTGCAGCCTACAATTTTCTTAAAACATGACACATTTTACAGTAACAAACAATAAAGATGCAATAAAGTTTCAGTGTGTTATTATTTAAAGTTAAAATACTGAAACTTCGTTATATTTTTATTATTATTTCATAATTTAATTTCACATCTTTCTTTAATCATAACCCTATTACATTAAAATAATTCGTTTTTCAAAAAAATGAAATGATGTGAAAATTACTTCATGTGTCATCATTTTTAAAAAACTTTCTGAACCGTTATGTCTGCGTTTCGAGCTGTTAAGAATAATATTTAGAAATGTCGACGATATTGTACGCAAATAATTATTAAATATTTATAATAACATTTTGTACATTAATAACTGTAATCATAATATTCGAAATAGCAATAAAACAAATGTACGTTATTGATACGTAATAAGCAAGCTGCGAGTCAGCTTAGTAAGTAGTGTCTCCTCGTAAAAGCGAAAGTCCATCCAAAGATAAAAAATTATAAAGCCGCAAAAAATTAACGCAAAAAATCCGTTGAATCGGTCAATGTGTCTAAAAATAAGGTTAGATAAGAAAAAAAATGAAAAAAAAGTTGCAAAAGTTATGGGTCGAATCATATTGGTCAGGCTGCCGATACGGTCCCACTCCTGGGCGCGATCCCACTACTGCCCGCCACGGAGACTTTTGGCTGCTGGGTTTCCCCTCTGGCCCGGTTCGCCTCTCCTTAGCTAACCTGGCCACCCTGGACTCCTCCAGGGTGGCCATATTGATGGCTAGCTTAGTGCGGACGCCCAGTCGACGTGGATCCCGCACCAGCAGTGACCCCCGACCTCAGACCCTCCGCCATAACCAGCCTCCGAGTAGCCGGATTACAGGAGCCGCCACACTCCCAGCTGAACGTCTACACTTCCACTCGTCTATATGTATTAATTAAGCGACCTCATTTACCATTAAATTTAATTTTACTATAATTGTTGATAAAAACAACATTTTATCACCTCAAGTGATTATTTACTTGAAATTTTTTATTTATTCGATTGAATTTCTGCTAATTATTTATATAAGATTTCTTATACAATAATACATTGTAAATGTACGATTAAAATAATGTTGAAATTACTTTTCTCTTCTCTTAATATTGATTGAAATAAATAAATGAGAATTTAAATACTTATTGTTACACAAAATCCATAACATCAAATTTTTCTAAAAAGAAAGAGTTTTGGTAAAGCCAAATGCCGCTTTATCTACAGTGCCTTAGCAAAATTCATAAGATAATGCTTGAGCTTATCTGTAGTAGGTAAAAATGTAGATTATTTATTGAAACACTTTATTGCTACTCCGTTTAAGAAATAGGTACTATAAAATCAATAATTTTTGAATTATTTAAAGAAAATTATTTAAAATTATCAAGTGAAAAAAGAATTCAAAATGTATATAGATAAGTTTAGTTTTTTTTCTGAACGCTGATTTCGTTTAAATTTCAAAAAATATTATTATAATCTTCAAATACTTGAGATAAACTATTTTAAAATTATATTTTAATAACTCAATTTAATCCACAAAAATAGTTAATAATTAAAATAAAAAATAATTTTTAATAATAAAAATTTATTTCACATATGAAGATAAAGATTTTAATTTTTATAAGATTTGTCATGTGTTAAAATTATAAAAATAATGATAAAATGACTTTTAAAAAATCATCTTTATTAGATGCGTTGATTTATTTCGATTTTATGAATATACCACGTCTAATTTAATATTTTGATGAAATATCACATAATCGACTGAAAAGAAATAGTCGAAGTGTAATTGCGAGGACCGCCTGAAAAATTAATCCCATCTACTTTCGTTTCATTAAATTACGTACTTAGTAGTGGCTTAAAATACTCAGGTTGATTGCTCGAACAATAATTGCTTCTTGTTATTAGCCTCAAGTCGGATAACAATATTACTGTCGCTTCTCGAAAATCAACGAAACGTCGTCACTAGTATGTACTGTTCTGACACATTTGAACTAATGTTTGTCCAATTAAACTTTCAAGAGTTATTGTTACAGAAATAGACTTGATATAATTGAACTACAATTACAATGTAGCCCGAAATTTTCTTCCTTGTACAGCCAAAGCAATCAACGAACGAAGCTTTCTAACTAAGAGCTAACCAGTCGAACGTTTATCGGCCCAAGTGGCGCGGGACACATCAAGTCCAAATCGGTCATCCAAATTGTTAGCAGCCATTATTAATAACACGTCGAGCTAATTCGAGGGGAAGTGGGGTGCTAATTCAACGGTTCGTCAGGGCAAAGAGTTAAAAGAGCAGCAGAGAGTCACACGCGCCAACCTCTACTTACAGGCGTAAATAATAAATCCGAGCCCATAGAGCTTTTGAATAAGTAAAGCACGTGGAAAAGCCGGCTCGAATCATATACACAGATAGGCCGATCCAAACGATTATTCTCATAGCCATCGTCGTTAGTTGTCCAAGCGGCTCGTTATTCGCCTTTAATCGGCGCCGTTGGTAAATCGCGCGGTTAAAGCCCGAGTTGGCCCTGAAAGCGCTGAAAGAATCATGGCGTATGACGGCCGGTATATTTTAGGCGCCCGTACGACTGCCGGCTGCCGGCGCATTGTAATAGGGGACAGACAGCAGCCGCGCCGTCTCGAGTCGGGGCTTTTTCCGTGTCACTGGGTCGCGAGTCCCGCGACTCGACCAGGGTGTAAGCGCACGTATGTACATATTGTGCCGTTGGCTGCGTTATTGGCCTCTTGATAAGCAGCCCCTGCGAGCCCGGACGACAACACTATACTGTCTTTCATGCGCTATGATTACGCTTTCCTATCTCTCTCTCATTATATACCCTTGCTTCATTGCTGACGTAGAATTATTTGTTTGTTGTTACATATACACTCGCTGTGCAAACACGTTTACTTTACCGTTTAGTCAAATCAAATATTATGTAGTCATTAATTTGAATTAATAGTATACTATTTTAATACGATTACTTGGTATCGATACTACAATAATGCATGGACAAACTTTTAGAATATTTTCAAAGTCACTAGGTTTCACAATAACACAGAGGTTAAAAATTTATAAGTTTTATCATACACTAAAATGGTGTTCGTTTAAATATTTTTATAATTCTGCTTTAAATAGTCAACTGTGATACAGTTATCGATAAAGTACTTATTGTCATCATTTTTGTATGTACACGTAAAATGTCCGTACTCCAAAGTAAATTTCTCCAAGTTTAATAGATTATAAGTTGTTAGAACTTTGCATTTGTAATGTAATTCATACGAAGGGCTAATGACAAGAAGTTATTTGTACGCTTAATGTAATAGCAAAGCTTTTGAAATCTTTTTAAGTGTTTCACAGATAATTGGCCGCCTATAAGTTGCGTAGAACGACATCAAATTGTCAGACATTGTTTGCCTTACACAAACTTACGTTAACATTATGATTCTGGACTATAAAGTTAAGCTAGAAATTAATCGACGCTTTTACGGAAATCTAACAACGATTACAATTTCTCACAGGTAAAAGGATCCAAGTCAAATTCTTGCAATAGAAAACCTGCGAAATTCCAGTCCTGACAATGTTCTAAATTTACGGATATCTGGCGCGTTTGCTTCAAAAACGAACCTAGTCATTCGAGCTATCGATGCAGACACTCGGCTTAAAAACGTCCCTCCCGCAGCCTGGAAAAACGAGAGCTTTAGCTGATAGATCACGAGTCGCTTGTCTATTCGTGTTCTTGTCCAGCTTCATTTACGCGCCAACCCATTCAAATAGGGCGTCTCATCTCGCAAGCACAATCGCTTTGGTACATCGAGTCTCGCTGCGCGGGCCGAGCTTGAAGCTCGCAAGCGATACATCTACCCTCTCAGCCCTCGAGGAGAGGAGCCCGTGGCACGTATTCGTATACATATATAGATAGCTGCTCTCCCTACTCCCCCGGAGTTTATGTAAAGCCAGGGCTCTCTCTCTCTCTCTCTCTCTCTCTCTCTCTCTCTCTCTCTCTCTCTCTCCCTTTCCAGGCGGCTCGGAGCAGAGAGAGCTTGCGCGCTACTCGGCTACAACTCTTCTCCCTCTCACTCTGCGGCTGCACGCGCACACAGAGAGAGATAGGGAGATACAGGGAGGTAGAGCTTCGGCTCTCGCGGCGGAGGGTCTGTCTGGTGTGTGCCGGTGGCGGTGGTGGCCGCCCCCTCAAGAGAGAGCCAAACCCCTCTGGCGTGTGGTGGACTCCGCGAGAGAGAGAGAGAGAGAGAGGACGGATATGTACGTTTACGAAGCGTCGTGCTTGTAGTTGCCCGCATAGGAATTTAAGCCAGCCAGCGGCGAGTCTACTACAACCTGGCCACATACACGTAGCCATGTGTAAGTAAGAAGGAGCCACGAGGGGCTCGCATGTACAGCGCGTAGGCGGTGAAGAGAGAGAACCGAGTGCTGGTGGTGGTGGTGGTGCTGCTGCTGGTAGTTGTGCTCCTGGTGTGGCGGTGGTGCGCTGCTGATCTGCTGATAACTTGCTGGTGGTGTGCGCGTTCTCTCTTTCTCTCTCTCTCTCTCACTGGCTCTCTGCTCTCCGGCGCGCGGCGCAGAGACGACGGCGACGGCGGGCCAGTCGTCGGGTGGCCAAGATGGCGGACTCGGGGCCAAAGGCGGCTGCTGCTGGTGCTTCGGAGAAGCGAGCTGCTGCAGCGGCACTGGCAGCTAGTGATAACGCCCTGGCAGCCAGCTCCAGCGGTGCTTTAAACCCAGCCCAGCTCGAGCAGAGCGTGAAAGTCCTCGTAGCCGCGAGCGCCGCGGCGGCAGCCGCAGTTATCGTTATCGTTACCGCAGCCTGCAAGCTCGTCAAGCTGCAGCAGCAGCAGCAGCATCATCAGCATCGTCGTCAGGAGGCTCAGGTGCTGCAGGAGCAGCAGCTGCAAAAGTACTGCTGAGTAGCAGTGTCTGTGCAAGCGAGGCCACGAGGAGCAGCAGAAGGCGAAGGAGGAGGAGGAGGTGGAGAGAGACCGAAAAGCAGACGCACGCCGCCGAGGAGAGAGCCGATAGCCGGCCTCCCACCCGCTCCCGGCACCCCCTTCTCATCTCGCTTGCTCTCTCTCCCTCGCGCTCGGTCTGCCCCCTCGCCCCTCGCAAGACACTCCCGACGCTCGTCCGGAGAGCCAAGTCGCCGGGCCAGAGGAGCCGGAGCCGGAGGAGGCCGCCGGGGAGCCCGGAGGAGAGAGCTTGCGAGAGCCCAGCCCCGGGGAGGCCGCCCCTTGGCCAGGTGAGTGCACCGCCACCGCGCCCTACATCCCCGATCGCCCAGACTCGCGCGCGAGGGCTTCTCCGAGCCGTGAGCGTGGGACCAGCCGAGCGCCGCTGCTTCTGCTAGCGCTGCGGCTGCAGAGACAGCAGTTGGGGGAGCGAGAGCAGCAGCGGCAGAGTCGCGGGGGGTAGCAGGCCGTATGTAGGTGGCCGGGAGGCAGCGGGCAAATGTCGTGCACACGCTCGATAGGCGCGGCTAGACTCTGCCCAACTGCTCGAGGAAGCCCTTGCAGCTGCTTCGATCATCCCTTGCTCCGGTCTACAGGGCTCTCTCGCCCCGGGAAATGTCCTGTAAGCTCCCAAGACTCTTTTCATTCATCGTACGTGTGGCGAACGGGGGCTGGAGTGAAGTTAGTGCTCGCGGGGGAAGGGTCTCGAGCTTTCGTTGTAGAGCCGGTGAGTTGATGAGTCGATCCGACTGAACGAGCCGCCCTGCGCGCACACGCCACTGCCGCATTGAGAAGGCAAGAGTGAGAGAGAGAGGGCGGGCGAGGGTTGTGCAGCGGCGACCGGCTCGATGGGAGAGACTCGGGAAATTTAGTTAGGTGGAAGAGCCGAAGAGAGATGATCGCGTTGGGGAGGGCTTCGAAGAGACGGCCCGGTCAGAGAGGCTGGCCCAGAGAGGCTCGAGGCGAGATTTCGGAATAGCCTGGTCTTTGCTCTAGTGCTGGTGGTAAGACGACACCGCGCGTGGTTAGAACGAGAGGCGGAGGCGCCCGACGCTTAGTAGGCTACGCTGTAAGCTGCATGCCGCGTCGGCTGTCGCGTGCTCGCCACGGGCCTTGCTCTCCGCTCTCGATCCATAATTTACCCTGGTAGTTTTTCATATTTCATAGAGCATCTTATGGATACGATCATAAAGGTTTCATAGATGTACCTTCTAGGTTACTATCTCTCTCTCTTTTTCTCCCCCGTTCTCGTAATTTCTGTTCCAAAAGCTCGACCGAATTTAATACTCTTTGGGCTGGGAGAGCCGGGCATCTTCTAACTTTGGCCGAGCCGAAATATTTCCCGGAGTCGCGAGAAAGTGGGATCGAATGAGAATGAGAGAGAGAGAGAGAGAGAAAGGGAGAGAGAGAGCATGAACGGCAAAAGCTCGTGGTGGAAGCTGCACGACCGGGGCGAGTGAGAACGCGTGGGAGAAAGAGAGAGCTTTTGGGTAAGGAAGGATAGCACGAAGGTGACGAAGGGAAGGCGGAGGAGGTAGTCTCGAAGCTCGGCGTCGTCTGCTAGGCCGCCCTCGCGCGCACGCCCAAGCTCTCTTTCTCTCTCCCTCTTTCTCTTCGACACAGCCCCTGCCTCGCTTCCCCGTGCCTCAGTCACGGCTGCCCGCAGCCCGCATCGCCGTCCTTCGACAGCAGTAGCAGCGGCAGCAACTACTCACGGCTCTGCCTTCCTCTCTTTCGTGCGCCCTCTTTCTTGCTCTCTCTCTCTCTCTCTCTCTCTCTCACACACACACACACACACACACTCACACACACACACACACGCACACACTCGCAGAGTCTCGGGCTGTCCTCGCTGAAACTCACCCTCGTCTCTACTGCTACCGACTCGGTATGCTCGCTCTCGTTCTCTCTCTCTCTCTCTCTCTCTCTCTCTCTCTCTTGGCAATGAGTTTCTCTCCCTCTCTTTTTCTCTCTATCTTTCTCTCTTTCTTTCTCTCTCTTGCACACACAGAACTCTGACGCAACACTGTCCAGCTATACCTGGTTCTCCCTTGCTCGAAACTCGGCACGCACACCGAACGCGCTGGCTGCTCTTTTCCTCTTGTTTTCTCCCTCTCTTTCTTTCTCTCGTGACTTATTTTTCTCCGCAATCTTCTTTCCTTACGCTCTACTCTGGCTATTAGCCTGACCAACAGTCACGATACACCTCGTCGCGTGGCCCTCTTTCCTTTAGCACATACACACAGAACCACGAGAGCTGCGCGTGCGAGACACACGTTGAGTTCCTTCATTTCCATTACCTCCTTATTTTACCTTATTTTACCTGTTATTAATTTTTTTTCCACTGGCGTCGAAGTAGAGAAACGGGGTGGTTACATTATCGCAGCTGCACACGCGCGACATTGCGACAGGTAGCTGCGAGTATATCGGATACCCTGCAGCTCCAATTAGGATATTTAATTATTCGGTGAGCCGCTGGATTGTACGGCTTGTATGATATCACACGGATCAATGGACCATCTCTTCGCGTTCGACGTAGCTGCTATTTTTACGTTAATCCTTTTTATTTTCATCGGCCCGTGACCATTCGATTCGTATACGTGTAATTGATGTAATGCCAGGGAAGGCTTTGTTTTACTTTACCGCTCCGACTGATTAACCGCTTTCGATGCGAAATCACTGGGTTATTGGATTATAAATAGATTCGAATCGATTGCTTGCGAGCGTCAAATGGGGTTGGCTTTTGCTGGGGCACGACAAAACAACGAGGATCGGGGTATAACATATAAGTATCGTTGCATCGAGAGAGTGAGAGAGAGAGCTTTCGAGTTTTGCCGCGCGATGTGTGTCTGCGTTTGCATCTGTGGTTTGATCTATCCGTGTACGCGAGAGATGAACTAAATACTACCGGCGAGTTTGGCTTCTGAATGTATAACTACGCGCGAGAGTAATTAATGAAATGAAACACTTTGGAAATACTGCAGACTCGAGTGTTTCGATGGAGAGCTTTTGCGCCGAATACAGAGTTGATGTACGCATTCGAACCGTGAATAAAGATTAAAAGTTTGAAATAATGTCGATGTGCCGAGGCGAATTTTTAAATTGTTCCGTAGCCGACCCAGTAACCGACAAAGATCGGAGTTGTTGGTTAGCTGAAATCACCATCGAGCGCAAAGACCTCTTCTCAACGATTCACCGGCTAATCGACGAGCACTTATGAAGAGCCGCGAAATATATTCCCCTCGAAAATTGATTTGCATGTGTCAGCATGGCAAGACAAAGTTTAGTCACAGAGCTAAGGAGGAACGGGTTTGTCCGTAGAAAAAGAAATTGGAGATTCTCTATGATATTCACGGAGGTGGGCTTGGAGATGATAAGAGAGAGAGAGAGCCTAGCGTCCGGCGAGCCCTAGTGCGATAATCTCGTTAAGTCATCGATATTCAAACAATTGTGCGCTCGACTATACTACGATTTATCCCTCCCTACTCCCGCTATACCTGCCTCTCTTTGCTTCTTTGCGAAGAGACGCCCGGGCTTCATCTCTCGGGCACTCGATAATCTACCCCCTTAGTGGTTGTTCACTAACCTCCGCCCAGTTTTCTCTCTCTCGCTGGCTTTCAGCGGCGGCCGAGTTTTCCCTTTCGAGAGCGTAAAAGTGCCGAGTAGCCAGAGTGTGCCGGGAGTTGCTGGATGGCTATAAAAGCGACACACACGGCTAAGAGCGACAGGGTGATTGGTTTTCCGAGGCTATAGAGGGCACGCATCTGTGTCTCGCTCTAGCTGGGCGCCCCCCTGCTTCTTCGCTCCGAGCGTTTTATTACCCAAGCCGCGCCGACTCCCTGATCAGCCTTCTATGCGACTCTGCTGCTGCTGCTGCTGCTGATGTGCTGGAATTTTTATTGCTTCAACTTTGTGGCTTGTTCTCTCTACCCCTTCCCCCCCCCCTCTCACTCGCTTTTCGAACCACGCTCCCTTCGAAAGATGCATACGGAGCTCTATAGAATGGAATTTTGCGCGTTATGATCGAAAAACAACACGTTCCATGAGCACTGCTTTCGATTCAATTTTTATTCAATTTTTATGTCGTCAAAATATTGTCCAAATTTTGTCTAAGAGCTTAGATGAATGAAATAGAGCGGAGCTGAGCTCGGGTAAGAAATAAAGTCTAATTTAGTTAAAAAATAATGGAGCCCTCGTCTATCCTCAATACCGCTTCTGATCAAGTCGACATAGCCCTCCACAAAATTCTTAGGCTTGAGATATTAAATTTAATTATTTATTGCTCATCACGCAGGACTATGCCTCATTCATTTAAAATTTTTTAATCTTGACAGAAACTAAAACAACCCACCGATATGGTATTTCCATTTCAAAAACAAAAAAAAAATTTCGTTACTGCATTGTAGTTTTCCATTGTTACACAAACGTATACCGTTACACACCTGCTCTCTCTCTCTCTCTCTCTCTCTCTCTCTCTCTCTCTCTCTCCCTCTATTTCTCCATTTCTCTTACACGTTTTCCCCTTTCTTTTTTCTTCTCTATCTTTTGCACGACCTATTTACGTCCACTGACTTCCTAACTTTATTGCTCTTTTCATTTTCTCTCCAACCTCTTCTTTTTTAATATATAGAAAATTCTTACACGTTTATTATTCATAATGTTCACTGCAAAACTAGAATAACGACAGTTTTGTACAACACGTCAATAGCTCTATGCTAACGTGTCATACAATGTTATATTAGCCTGGTAAATTTTGTAAATTGTCCACTTGCCAAATTGTTATAGCTCGTAAAGCTCAACAATGAAATTGTAATAGTCGCCGTGATATGAGTTATACACAATTTAATTCTTCTGAAACTTTTAATTAATAGCTTTCTCAAGAGAGAGAGAGAGAGAGAGAGAGAGAGAGAGAGAGACTCCTCGGATGATATCTATTCATAAGTAAGCGCGATATGATCAAAGGAAATTCTCTCGTTTGTAAATGGCGCGATGGTAGTATTGTGGACTAGCTTTAATTGTATAATTTGAAGTTTCGTTTGTATCAAAATGAAAAATATTCGTTTGATATTATTACTACAAAGGGTAATTTAAACATGTGCTCTGTCATACGCAATTATTAAAGTTTCTACGCAAGATTGTTCTTTAAACGAATAACTTGCATCCAATTTGAAAAAATCATTTGTCTCGTTTAAACATTTTTATTTTGTTTTTATCTTACCTTTAAACATTTTTGTTTTTAATAAATGTTATGTATGTATTAAAAATTTATTTATATTATTGTCAAATTCCAGTAATATAGTCTCTATACATTTTTTGCTACGATGTTTGAATTAATAACTA
The DNA here is from genome assembly GCA_030522585.1 of Anagyrus pseudococci. Lineage (NCBI taxonomy): Eukaryota > Metazoa > Arthropoda > Insecta > Hymenoptera > Encyrtidae > Anagyrus > Anagyrus pseudococci. Next base: position 10,865 of record JAPYYQ010002150.1, on the reverse strand, counting down.
GTTCAGGCAAAAATCATTTGGTGATGAAATAATAATGCTGTATTCTAACACATGTTATTTTCGTATAGTTATACATACTTGCTGAGAATTTAACAAATCTACAGTTTCAGTGCAGTAATTATTATAAAAAATTTACGACACTTCCTCTAGCAAAAAAGTTATTTCCTAATTTTTTTTCCTATCTATCACCTCGAGTACTAAATCCGCTTTTTTCGTTTAACATTGAAAAATAATGAAGTACGGTTAGAAACTCTGGTATTAAAATAATATTTCAATAATCGAAAATGATACTGCAGCTCCACATGCCAGCACCGTTAAATGAAATAACTCGTCTATTTTTTTTTTATTTTTTAGATCAGCATTCGTTCGCTTCTATTTTTTCAGTCTATCATCTTAAAATTCAGTGCAACACATTTCCACGCTCTTCCCCCCTTCCCCCCCGCCTTCCTTTTTACTCTAGTGTATGTCATGAATATTGATACACAACATTCCAACTCTACAACTATCCTTTAAATAATTTATTTATCAGTTCGTCCATATTCTTTTAGTTATCGTCGCGTAAATTTTCCATACAATTAGAAGCCACGCCGCCATATCGAGTTGTAAATGTTTAAGAGCCGACTGAGTTATACCTAGACCTCTCGGCACTACTGTCTCTGCACATACTTGTCATTACGTTAACTACGTACACATTTGTATTGATCTTGCTCGTTAGCAAATTACTTTTCCAGCCTGCAATATCAAAGACAGTAACTAGTCGACGTTTTCACATCAGCCTCGACCCGACGTTATTCTACTTCCTGTACAATCGATCGTTGAATAATTATCAAATAATTTGAAAATAAAAGATAAACAAAAGAAAAAGGTAAAATACAGTTTTTATCTACATTGGCCAAGTGCTCAATTGAAAGGTGCAGCAAGCTCGACGCGACAAAACTAGTAGAGTATACTATTTCCAAAGAATAAAGCGCGGGGGATTTTCACGAGACGTACCCGGTGGAACAATCACTTTCACCCTATACATCCATCGCGCGCGCGCGCGTCACATTGCGAGCTTTCGCAAAATTTTTCACTCGAGGCTTTGGTATTATAGAAGCCCAGGTTGGGAGGAGTAGGGACGAGAGGGGCATTCAACGCTCGAATCCTTTCGCTTCGAGGAGTGGCGCCCGCTCTCTTTGCTCTTTAATTTATTTCGCGCCTATTCAGCGCGCCCGCCTCCGCATTTAAAAGCTGGATGATCACCTATTCACAACGTGGACCTACTCGCTCTTCCTCACCCGCCCCACCCAGCTCTCTGACAACTTTTTCTTCATAGCGCTCACGACGTGGAATGCTTCCAGCGCACACACACACACACACACACACAGGCACACGCACACACATCTCATATATCCTTCCATCTCCCTTCCTCTTTCACTCCGAATCGTTATGAATTCCGATTGTGCATTTAATTAAACTGACATTGAGTTTACATTCTAATTAACTATACTCTCGACTATACGTACTATGCTCTAGGATTGCCATTGACTTATTTGTGCGAGATATATATTTTTTCTTTAAAATATACCGCACTGTTTATTTAGAAAACTAATGCAGAATTTTGAATCTTTTATGGAATTATTTATTTGTGTGATTCTACAAGCTTTATTTCTCCCATTAATATTTACTATTTGTAAAGGGCAAAAGAAGGCTATAGTTCAACTTTGTAAACAACTACTTTTAAAAGTCTTTATTTATAATTCACGACTCGCGTCGTCGTTCTTGTGATTACTTTTTAAAGCTTTCCTGGACGTAAATGAACGCGATAAATCACGAAAACGGATTGACATTTCAGATACAAAAAAATGTCATGCATTTTTTAATTTCTCGATTCAAATATTGATTTCGATGCTTGGCTCATGACGAGCAATCGACATTTAATTCTACTAAACGAGCTAATTGACAACGAAATGCTGCCGAACTCTGATGGTTGGTGAGAAAATTCTTTTCACTACACACTAGGTGTTTCCATTATCTTTATTAATTAACATTAACAGGCAAAACGATGATTCTATACAGAAGATTACCTTTTTATTTATACAGCTTTTTCATTTTCGTTACAAGCGTGTATTTCGTCTGTGAGTGCGAGTACTATAGTGGAATGACGCAATCGATAGGATAATTTGGGCTTAAATTCATGACGTACTGTGCTTTGCGCAATTAACGCTGTGTTTTTCTTTTTTTGAAAAATGTTTATTGAAAAAAAAGGCGCGAACGCACTTTTCAATAAACACACTAAAGAAATGGCAAAGGAAAATTTGTTAAGTGCTCGCTTTGGATTAAACGCGGTTACTGGTATACCTACGCGTGCTCCGAATGTAAACTATATCTAAAATTGGAATAGTTTCCACACTCTGGCCAGATTCTCTTTACTTTAACTTATATATATTTTCAGCGCAGTGTAGAGTCAATGTAAGTCCTTTGACGCGGTAATTGCGTATACGACAGAAAACAGTTGGTTACCGAAGTTTTTTTAAATTAGGTTCATCGGTGTTGGAGCTTGCCAAGACAAACGAAATATGAGTAATAAATAATTATTAACTGAAACAACAACATTCATTATCAGTCATACTGGAATTAAATAAAGTATACTAGAGCACATAAAATTTTTCCCAAGATCCGGAAGCACCTTCACAGCTTTTTTGTCAAACAGTGCATTCGAGTTTGCCCTATTAAAATTTTCCAAATCCATATCGCAGACAGGCCTAAACTTGCTCTCCCAACGTCTATACGTTATATACACCTACCCGGTGTGTGCGTATATATATAAAATTTTAGAGCCTAACAGGCGAGGAAAGGGTATTCGTTAAAGCTCGAAGTCGATCGATGACGAAATTTGCGCTTGGCCGCGGAGCATAGGTAATGCCGGAAGAGAGAGAGACGACGCGTGTTAGAGGCTCGTCGTGTATAGAGGTGCGCGCATGTAACCAACCCTCGGTGAGCGAAGCCCTTGTAATATGAAAATGCAAGGCCTCTACTTCTCTCTCTCTCTCTCTCACTCTCTTTCTTTACTTTTCTTCCATATTCGCGTACCCGTGGTGATTTTTTAAATACCGCGAGAGCATATTGACGCTGTGTTCCTAAGGCTTGCGTACAATATACACTGGCGAGGAAACGAACTGGAGAGTCTGGGTTACGAATTGCTGATGGAATCTGGAAGAAATGAATCTACGCAACTCGGAATCGAGAAAAAAATTGTACTTCATTTAAAAAATTTTTCCTTTTTTTGTAGTCTAGGCAAATATTTCGAATAGCGCATGATTTTTAAATAGGAAACGGTAGTCGGAGCGATATGAGGCGATCTTGTTTCTTTGTTTAAATAATGGAAAACGTTGCGAGGTAAATTGAGAAGAGATTGGGCTTCCCCGAGTCGACGCGAAAGAGCCTGAAAGCTTGAACTCTTTCTGTCGCTTCGGGCAAGATGGTACTGCGAGCGGAGGACGGGAAAACAATAGCTGCTGCGCGACTCTTTTATTTTTCTTCTCTCTCTCTCTCTCTCTCTCTCTCTCGCTCTCCCCTCATATATTTTAACTGTTTAAGCAGAATATTTTTCTTTATTGTTTAGTCGATGAATAATGCTGTGCATATACTCGAAAAAAAATGTGCGACTTATAATTGACGATTCAAAGCGAGCATTAGGAGGGAAAAAAAAGAAGTTACGAACTAAAAGTTTCTATAGCTGTTGCTAAAATTTTTTTAATTCGTATACGAGTTCACTCCGGTTAGTACGAATCGAGTCGAGCTTACAGAAAGATTGGTGCGGGTTCGTTGGGTCGTGGCGAGGCCGAGCGTAGCAGGCGAAAATTAACTCGAGCATTTCGAGCAGCAATTGCCAGATGAAATATTCGACTTTAATCTGGCGGTGCTTTTCAAAATATGATTCTGAATGACTGATAAACAGCGGGTAACTTTTAAACAAACCCATGAAATTCGACATTGAATAGTTAATATTATTCCTAATAAAAAAAAAAGAAATCACGGACAAGCAGTCCCATGCATAGCAGAATCCAGTAAAAAAAATCAGACTCGAAAAATTCCAGCTGGCAATACAACACCCTGCTCGCCTCTATAATTCAAACCCTCAACGCAAGTAATACATCCTATATTAGTACATATTTGAAGTGAGCAATAGCAGAGAGTAGCTTACAAATAATCAAAGCGGCGGGCAAGACTAGCGTATCCTCGGCTATGTACATAGCCAAGAAAGCGCATAAATGTCGATCCCGTGCGGGAAAAGCCTCGGGGGCTTTGTCATTGCAATACGATGATAATCACTCTCGAGAGGTGGTAGTGTGCCGTATACGTAGGCGCGCCGAGGTATAGAGAGCAAGAGAGAAAAACCGTATAAGCGCGTTAACACGCAGGACGGGGGGGCTCGCGGGCGATCGATATACGAACGCTTACAGCACGCTATAAGATCAACGCGGAGCGCTCAACAAGCAGGTGTATATGTACATAGGCATAATGCGCGCAGCTGTGAAGAGGAGGCGCAAGAAACGTCAATACCGAAAACACAACTATTATTATTCTCCCTTCGGCTCTCTTTGCCGGCTCTGCTCGGCATTTTCAGGCCGCCAGAGAGAGAGAGTGAGAGAGAGAGAGCAAGAGCCGCGTGCGCGTCTTCTGAGTCAACGCGCGCTTGCAGAGGCCGCGGGCGTAAAATCGATAGGCTCGCGAGTGGCGCGCGCGCGAGAAAGAAGCCCGACTCGCTGGCTGCCGCGGCCTGCAGCAGCCAGCCGGAAGTGCAGCAGAGAGCGCCCAGGGACGGCCCGCACGTGCGTAACCATCCTCCGGGGCCGTCTGCTTCCTCGGCCAGCAGCCAGCGCGCCCTAATGTTGTTTTCATCCCAAGGATAATAGCCCCGAAAGCTCCTCGTCTGCGATATCGCCTCTGCGCGGGCTTATTGTAATGTAAATGCCCGACAACACATAGGCTCGCGAGGGGCCTTGCATTATTCATCGGCCGGCGTCCCCCGGCTACCGCTTGCTTTTCTACATCCTCGGCAAATATTCCGCCAGACCCACTGTCTTCTTCTTCTTCATCTTTTCGTTCGACGAATCCAATGCTCGTACGACTTAGCGCTCTCGTTTTTTTTTTTTTTTTTTTTTTTTTTTTGAGCTTTTCTCACAGATAGATTATGTCGACAGGGGAACAAGATCCACCTGTCCACCTGCTAATCATTCGCGTTCTATTCTTTCAATTTCCAACTTTGCTTGTTCAGCATTTTGATTTACTTTTGTTGTTATTTGTGAGCGCCGACTTCCGCTTGGCTCTAGTTTTATCCACCTTGTCAATAGCGAGAAGTAATTCTCGTCTTGTAGGCGTAACAAGTGAAACAAGCTTTTGCTTTTTTTTGTGAATCGAAACTTTTCTCGTTCAGAAAACATCTTTTTTTATCGAATTTCGAAGCCAAGATTGCTGTAAGAAATGACGAATCATTGCGTTACATTAAATTTTTTTCTGTTCCATTAAGGAAACCTACGTTACTTATTACATACGATATTGATTGATTGTAAGTGCGCGAGCTTTGAAAGCTCAACAATCGAGTTTGAGCTTAAAGAAATACTTTAGGTATTTCTAAGAAATAAAATCTAAAATCCAGACTCATCGATTTCAAGTGAAATCTTAAAATTTCACATTATCAACTTTGAAATCCATCCGATTGATCGCAAAATATATACGAAAATTTAACTTTTTCTACGTGCTCAATTCTATGGAGTAATTTAACGAGCGTGAAAGGACGTTAAGCGCGAAGAATCGGCAAATAAGGGTCGGAAGCTTTGGAACAAAGCCGCCGCCGCTGTCGTGCAAAAGAACATTGCAAATCTGTTGCTAAGAGTTTTCATTTACGCTTCCATCCGAATGAATAGCCATCTGTGCAGTTCGCACAAGCCATTTTACAGCCACTCGAGCTTCTTTCTCTGGCGAACCGTCAAAGGTGCTTTTACCGGGGCGCTAGAAAATCGTCAGGATAGTGAAAACGCACACGAACCTGCAAGTTAGTGCATTTCTTTGATCAGTTACTTTTCAGTCTTTCCTGTCAACGACTTTTTTCATTATGTCATTTAGAATTCTTGTACGCAATAAAAGTTTAGTAAAGACTTTACATAGTTGCTTGTACCAAATATAAGCTACAGACTGGAATTTTATTGTATTTTATTTGAAAATTTAACCCAACAACGAGATGGAGAACAGAAACTTGATGGACAGAAACGTGATGATTTGTACGTTACGATTCTCACTTTAAATAGGCATGCACACGACAATCTTGCTAATAAGTGAAAACATATGTATATACTTTACTGAGTTTCCGGTTGATCGATTATCAATAACACCTACTTTTCTAGAACATTTTGTACGACGACATGTATGCTGCAATTCAATGTATGCGTTAAAAATAAAACGTAATGCCATTAGATAAATTAAAATTATTTTAAAAATTTGCGTAAAACAAAAAAATGCTAATTGTCAAAACAATTATAGCAACATTAAACTTTTCAAACTTTCTTTCAGTGTGTTAATTTCAACTATTGAGAAAAAACCTCCTCCGTAAAATAGAAAACTTTCTGATTTACTGACTGATGATAAAAACGAATGTAATAAATTTTTTTAAATTCGCCTTTCACAAAAAGCATTGCAAATAATTAAATGGAGATTTGTGCAATAAAATTTGATTAATCTTTTGTAAATTAACTCTGACGGCATTTCTTCTTCGTTTTAAATCGTGTCATTATTTAATTAACGTCAATGCAGTTGATACGATCCCAACAAATTACAATGCATTATTTTAATTTATTTAACTAATTACAAAACTATCAATCTAAACAAATAATAAATATTATTTTTGTTTGTTTACCAATACTTAACAATTCTCAGGTCAGAATCAATACGAAAAAGATTAAATCGTCTCAGTTTGTTTAACCAAAGAAACTTTCTTTATAAACTGCCGGAAAACCCCCTTTGAAAATCCGGTACGAATTTTCTCTCGCTTTCCTCAAGCTGCTTACTTGAAAAAAAAAAATAATAATCATTGAAGCCGAAGAAATTCCGGGGGAAAAACCCGAAAGGGTTCCCGCCGCCAATCACCTAGTGTGCGTAAGGTGTTTGGGGAAAGGAGAGAAGGTGGAGAGTAGTAAGAGGGGGAGAGGTGTGAGAGAGAAAGAGAGAGAAAATAATGGTATACTCGGTAGAGAGCACGGGGTAATGTTGATTTTAATTTTCGTGAAAGGCCGCGTGGAGCAGAGAACTGCCTCGCCGCCACCGCCGGTGCACCGGAGGATCTTTATCCCCTCTACTCTCGTCCAGAGAGCGGGGCCACTATGAGAGAGAGAGAGGTGGGAGGGGACCGGCGTTGACGCTCTAGAACGCGTTGGCAGCCGGCGGCGCGTACGGTATAAGGGCCCAAAGCTCAGGCTCCAGCAATCAGTCGGTCCGCCGCCTTGGACTAGCGCGTAGCGCGTTATGTAAAACAAACCTCTCTCTCTCTCTCGTCGCGTATCAGTCGCTCGGCTCGTGTCGTCTCTAGCCTCTGCCTTGGCAGATAACGCGCGCTCCTTTATTATCCCTCCCTGCCGACTCCCTCCATTCTCTCTCTCTCTCTCCCACTATTGAGAGACAGAGAGCAAGATAACGGCCTATCAGATCACCAGGGCCTTGAGTGGATTTTTTCACTAGAGGCTGGTAGTGACACCTTTGCCCCTCCTCCCCCTTCCGCTATTCTCTCCTTTTCCTTCTTTTTTTTTTTTCGTTAAGAAGGTGATAAGTGAGGATCATCGATCGGTGTGCAGATTGTGTGGAACAACGTCTCATTTGGCACTTCCTGGGAATTCACTGGTTCGTTCATATTATACTCTCTTTCTTTTTTTGTTAGCGCCTGAACTTTGCGTTACCGGCGAGGGAGGCTAGAAAGGAGCGTGGGTGGCTCTATACGTTTCTCTGAGAAACCTCCTGGTGACTATTAATTTATAGGTTATTGGGTTATTCGCCTTGGCGAAGGTGATGCCGGGTTGTACGTAGAATACCGTCAGATTTAATATATTGCTTCTTCTTTCTTTCATTTTGTTTCACCTTGGCTCGTTGTTATTGACTCGGAGCAAATTGCAAAGGCACGCTGTTAAAAAGAATACAAACTTTGAAAATTTCTAGTTTTTCAATAATAAAAAAGGGGTGTCCGGTAATGTTGGTAAAAATTGAAGAAAAAACAAAGCTTTATTAATAGTCGCTGAGCATATGTGAGGACGTGTCCGTTTTAAAATTCCGTCAAGCTTATAAATTAATTAACCTACTTATTTCTCAAATAACATGTATCTCGATTGAGATCAAGAGAGAAAGGAAGGGGGAGAGAGAGAGAGCTAAAAGTGACAGCCGGTGTATACTGCTGACGCTACGCCCGCAAACGTTGTATTGTACAAAAAGTGACATCACGATAATTTACACGTCTACGCGATAACTGAAACTCCGTAGAGCGAGCGGTCTACGCGGAAAGGAGAAATAGGAAAGAAAAATCAAAGCAACTCATCTGGCATGAATTGTCAAATTTTGCTGCGCGTGCAAGGCAAAATATCGTTCGTAACGAAAACGCACTGTTATATAGCTTCTTCTTCTTCTTCTTCTCTCCGCACGCATAATCCTCGCTAAACGTGCACGATTTCTTTCCTTCTTTTTCTCTCTCTGCCTGCTTCTTCGACACACAAATACATGGCGATAAGCGGACGGAGAGTTATCGTTTCTACAGTACACCTCTCGCGCATGATTCATGAACGCAGGGAGTTTTATCAAGGTGTAAATAAAGACCTCCGTCACGATAATCATGTAACGCGAGCACGTGTGTTCTTCGTTTTACGGTTCACCGAGAGAGAGAGAGAGAGAGAGAGAGAGAGAGAGAGAGAGGCGCTTGAAGCAATGACTCTACGTCTGTACGCTTACACAGTCCGATGATGTTGCTATCAGTGCTCGAACTTGAAAAAGCAGAAAAAATCCAACGCACGCGCTGTCCAACGAACCCGAGGCTCCCTGACAGAAAATTCCAGATACGTATGATCCCCGGCGGCATTCCTTCCGTCTGCGATCGCGGCAATAAAAAAAAGCGCCTTCGTTGTACACGCTGCACCGAAATTGTCTTATCGCCTGGGCCGCCGGGAGCACGAAAGAAGCAGGTCGTGCCAAGAGACGAGCATAGGCCTACGTCTTCGTGTACACGTGTACATGTATCGGGGGATGGGCGCTTCTCTGCTGGGCCGGCGTGCGCTATCGCGGCCGGGCAGTGTGTCTGCCCACTAAATATCTCTGCATGTTTAGGGGTATTTATATGCAGGCGTGTGCTGGGGAGGTGTGTGTGTACGTAGAGCGAGAGACAGGTTGCAGCAGAGTGTCGGGGGACGCGTGGCACTGAACTCCAGGCCGCACCGTTATATACCTATAGACACCTCTCGGGGAGCGCGATGTGACGCCGCGCGAGACCGGGGGGCGTACGTACAGCCGGGAGCTGCGGGGATCGATGCAACGCGCCTCTCCTACGTTACGCTCCGTCGGCAATGTCTCGTGGGAAAGGCCTGGGGACGGGGGAGCGCGTTGGACTGCTGCTGCTGCTGCTGCTATCGATAAAACGACGGCGCCGGCAGCCTCCTCCTCGTCGTCGTCGTCGGCAGTCGGTCGATCGAATTTTCCAAGGGTCGACGCTCCCCTCCCCGACTCGAGGCATGCCGGGAGCGAAAAAAAAGGGAAAGAAGACTAGGCGGACGGAAAGCGCGCAAAATTTAACCGCGAGATTGGCCCGTGTAATAATTGCCATGAGCTGGGGGGGGCCGGTTGGCTGGGAGGTTTGAGCCTTCTCTCTCTCTCTCTCGTGGGTTTTGGGAGCGCTCTCGAGCTTACACCACTTGCCGCGGCTTTTGAAATATCTAACGCTGGATGAGGGAGAGAGCTAGGCGCGGGCGCTGGCAGCCAGTAGAGATGTTGGAGGTTTCAGCCCGCGGCTATGTCTGCTTTTGAGTGCGGGACTCTCGAGCCGCCTACTCCGCTTCGTTTCGCTGCTTTAAAATTTTGCTCTCGGATCTTACACCGCGCCGCGGCTTTTGCTTTGCTAATTCGTTTGCCAGCTTCCAGACCCACCCACACCCCCACACCCCTCCCCCTCTCTCTCTCTCTCTCTCTCTCTCTCTCTCTCTTTCCATCTCTTGTCGAGCTCTTTTTGAATGTCAAGTTTACGCGCTCATACATTTTTCATGAATCGTTTTCTTATTCTCTGTATATTAATCGTGTGTAAAATTACAATTTGATGCTGCACGGATTGCGACTTTACCTTTTTTATTTTATTTTTTTATTTTTTTTTTGTAAAAAAGAAAATTGTTTCACATTTTGATATGCACGTTAAAGAAAAAAAACAACGTTTACGTAAATAACGCTGTTTTACGTTGTATGCATGCTTTGAGTTTTGAATTCCGAGAAGGTCTGCTTTTTTGGAAGAGCTTTACTTTCGAATACCCCAGTTAAAAAGTCTTGCTTTTGTTGAAAATCCATCCTTCTTATTCATCGTTTGCTATAATAACGAGTATAATGAAGCATTTTTAATTTCTACACAAATTAAAATAATAAAATTTAATTAAATTTATGCATACGCCACAATATTTCACTGCACAATTTATCGTTGTACTAATGATTTTCTCAAAATACCCATCTGAATTAAGCTAATTGTGATTTATTAGAACACAATCTTGCGTAGATTAAGCATACACTGAGAAAAATTTCTAGTAAAAATTACAACCTACTATTGTAAAAATTGCTATATCCAAATAGCATTGCTCGGATATACTTCCAATGTTACAAAT
>JAPYYQ010002149.1:0-22836 GCA_030522585.1 Anagyrus pseudococci | reverse complement strand
TTTAATATATTTCGAGTCTGTCCCCCAAAACCTATACAGTATAGTAAATTTTCTAAAATTTTGTTGTAAAATTTACTTATACTTATTTATACGTGTATTTTCCCAACGAAAACTATGTAAACTTTTGACCAAAGCCCACTTGAGAATAATAAAAAAAGGACTAGAAAACTTGTTCTCTTTTCTCGTGAGCAGTAGTAATAGCAAAAGGAGATGGTACAGTCGGCCGGCACTTTCCCGTCAAAGCAAAAGTAAAAAAAGCGGCGAGTCTGATTGGAGGGGCTCTCGCGTGAGCGGGAAACGGCGCTCGGGCGTAAAAAAGGCGTGTAGGGCATAGTGTAAAGAATGAGGGGGGGAGAGAGAGAGAGAGAGAGAGAGAGAGAGAGAGAGAGAGAGAGTAAGTTTAGGCGCGTAAAGTAGGCTAGAGCCGGATAAGCGAACAGGTGAATAACTGTACGAGGTAGATGGGCGTGAAGAAGGCAATCTGCTGATTGTTGAATCGTTTGTAGGGGGTATGAAGGGATCGGTAGGTATATACCGTTATCGTAGTGTCCGGCTTTGTTGACGTCCCGCTGTACGTTCTCCATGCTCGCGAGTAGCCGGCGCTCGCGGGCCCGTTTGTCCTTTCTCCCAAGGAACACCATGGCTGCTGCTGCTGCTGCTGCTGCTGCTGGGTCACTCGATTACTTGAGCCAGTCGATCGAGCATCAGGCTCGGACCAGCTGCTGGTAGCCCAGCTGAGAGGGAGAGAGGAGGGGGAGGGGTGAGAAAGAGAGACTGATTTTCTTGTGCTTGGTAGCTGTCGCTCGCCGATTGACGTAGAGCCCGGGCGATCGATAGGCCGTAGAGGAGGGCTTGGACGAGGAGAGCCTGCTGCTCTGTTTCACCGGCAACGAGCGCGCATGGTTCTTCCGGCCTCGGGCAGGCGCGCTCGCGCAGTGTCTTACTCTCTTTCTCAGCCGCTTAACACTAACGCTCTCTACGCCGGTCGACTCGTTCGTCTTAGTAGACAGACTAAGCCTGGCTCGCCGGCGGTAGCGACAAGCCCGGGAAGGGGGGCGGTGGGGGCTTTCTCGCCGTCGCCACCGCCGTCGCCGCCACCGCCGCCGCCACCGCCTCCTCTGACGCTCGAGCTCTAAGGTTGCTCCCTGCAGCTATGTAATATGTATACCTGTCGTGGGCCCGCTCTTGGCAGCAGCGCAGCTCGCGCTCTCGGGGCCTCGGGCCCCGCGAGAGACAGCGACTCCACGCGGCTAAGCCGTGCAACTGATGTTTTTTATGTCCTACAGAGAGCTGCAGCAGCAGCAGCAGCAGCAGGAGCAGCAGGAGCAGGAGCTCTCTGTCGGCGTGCACTCTCTGCACTTTACTCTTTTCACGCCTCGATTATTCCATTCCTCACCATCTCCTTTTCCCTTTTTCTTTTAATATACGTTAATCCTTCGTTTCCAGCCGCACTTCATTTCCCTCAAGCTTTTTCAATTATTTTTTTAATTAATTGCCCAAAATGCACAAGCATCCTAATTAACTGTTAATTTAAGAGCCGTAATTAAGAGAAACCTTGAGCTTTGATGATATCAAGCTTTTAACTCTATACATCAATACTGACGTACAAATAAAATATTGATCGAGCTCTCTCGCGCGTATGTGTGCGCTTCTAAACCGCAACTGCAGTAACACGTATAAGTTGAGCGTTGTCGAAAAAAATTCGCCTGTCGGAATACACGGCACACACCAGGTCGATCTAACCGACGCGTGGAAATTCGAGGCTTAAGCACGACTGAGCCGGACAGGGAGGCTGGTTTCGCGCGGGAGGCTATACAGACCACGCTCGAGACGAGAGAGAGAAAGAGAGAGAGAGAGAGAGAGAGAGAGAGAGAGAGAGAGAGCCCGAAGAAGGGGAGAGGGCAAGAAGCGTGTGGCGGGAAGAAAAAAAAAGCGGCCGTGAGGATGAAGCACCGTGAAAACGGATATACACACGTACGCATGCATGCATGCATACATAAGACACACTTTGTGGCCGCGCAAGATGAAATTGACCGCTTGATATTAGAGACCTCGCCTCTCTCTCTCTCTCTCTCTCTCTCGGTGTGTACGTTATTGTGTGTGTGTGTGTGTGTGTGTTCTATTTCGCCTTCCACATCTTGTTAATATTAAAAATATAAAGCTTTTTTACGGTTTCGCTCTCCCGCGCTCTCACGGACGCGCGGGCAGGCTGGCGTGAAATGCTTTTTACTCATGGCAAGTTACTGTATGTGCAGCGGATATAATTGCTAACGTGCAAACATCGGTTGTTGGCTGCTTTTCGTGCGCGCCCGCACAGGCGGCTAATGTACCGGCGCCAGCTAACGGGCAGTTTCATTTTATTCGCTCGTGTAATTAAAGCTCCTTCCCCAGCCCAGGCCAAAGCTACGGAGCTGACTAGAGCCAGGCGACAATACTAAGCAAGAACGAGAAAGAAGAACATTATCTCGAGCTAAAAAAGAATAAGGCATTTTCGAGAATCGTCTGGATGAAAAATGACAATGGTTGCCTTGGCGCCCGGCGGCGACATGCTGGCATCTCATTTGTACGCTATTATTTTCAGCTAAGCGATGATTTACGAGTCATAAGAATTAGAACGGCCGCACGTGACCAAATGAAAAAGGAAGCGCGTTTATGAGAAGACGAGAAGAGAAGAAATAAAGGAAAGCTCTGCTGTGTAAGCACTTGTTACCGTGATCCTGAGTAGCGGAGAGTGAAGCTCCGGCAGCGAGGTGAGTAAAGCTCGAGGCCAGCTGGTCCGTTTGGCTCCTCCTCATCCCGTAGTCGCATAGTTTGTTGCTTTTCCCTTGGTTCCGCGCCGAGGCAACCAGCTGATCCGGCCAGCAGACGGTCTTGCGCTGGGGATAGCTGTCGGGGAAGCCGAAAGCTCGCGTCCGTCGCGCCATGCCTCACTCGATTCTCCTTCGGCTCTGCTCGATAATCTCCTTTCCACTTTCTCCTGCTTATTCCTCCGACGTGCTCCCGCTTCATTTGTCCTTGTCACTGGCTTTTCACGCAATCTTCCGGATGGATGTTTCGCCAGCGCCGAGTAAACGCTCAAACATTGTCGAGGCAAAAAAGCGCAAGTTTGCCGACAAGTGTTTTCCTTGGGTAGCTTGCGCAAGGCATATGGATCTCGTTGTCTGGAAAAGACACGCGACGGTGAGTGAGGAAATGGAAGAATCGGGATGGCGGTGGGACTGTTGTTTTAAGCCCGTAAACTTTGCACAAGGCTGCGGCGGCTATAGGCTGTTGCTGTTCGCAATGGAATGCCTCGATGTTGTTAGCGGATTGGGGATGGTGCAAAATTTCCCGGGGCGCACTTTGATATAACGCCAACGAGCGAGAGCAAAGCGCTCGGTAAGTGCTTAACGACTAAATTCCCGTTTCCGGGGGCTATACGAGGTCGCGTGCGCCTCGACGAGCTGGCTTTGCTCTCCATGGAAACGCGATGGGCCGCGTGCTCGACGACGACTGTCTCGTCGGCTCGCCACGCGACATTACTTGCTTTCGTTTTTTCTTCTTATTCCCGCGAGAGCCTCGGGTCTCCGATCGATGCTCGCAGCCCCGCTCTTCAAAGCCTCGTCGTTCGATCGTCCTTCTTGGCTCGCGAATTTATAGATTAATTTACATGTAAAGACTGCGGCGCACGCGACCTCCACTTTTCTTCACTTGAAATTTGCATTTTGAAAATACGCCCGAGGCTACTGGCGTGAAAGAGAGCGAGAGTAATATTCGCATTGCGCTTGGAGAGAGCGGCGCGAGCATGTATTTTCTATGGATATTATTATCGACGATTCCGATTTGTCTTTCAACATGTTTATATAGCTGCGTGTCGGCTCTTCTGAAATTGCCCTGATGTCTATCTATAGGCAGTAGTTGGATAACTCCGAAATGTTCGCTTGCAAAGTTGTGTTTGAAAGCTCGGCGCTTATTAAGATGATTTCCGAAAAGTAATGTGGATGATGCCTGGGAAATAAATCAAACTTTGATATTAGCTCTGTATATTTTCGTATCTTAGACTCTGGCTCTCGTAGGATTACACCTCGGGGCGCACTCAAAGTGCTGCAAAGGAGGCAGTTTATGAAAGCTTTTGAAATCGCTAGCGTTATTTATAGATTTTTTTTAAGCACATAAGCGAGAGACGGATCATCAGCTGTGGATCAAACAACAAATATTGAGCCAACGTTCCTTAACATATTCATTTTTTTCTTTTTTATTAAAAATAGATAGGTGTTAAAAATAGAAAAAAAGATTTATACATTAATGAATTATATCTATACGTATACAGTTATGATAAAATAGTAGATTACAACTATTTCAACGTGCAACGATAAGGTAGAAAACTTTTATTACCCTTGTAATGCTCCATTCTGATTCCAGCTTACCATTTAATTTAGTAGGTGTCAGCACTTTAAAATACTTAAAATATTAAATTATTTGTATGTTAAATCTAATATAAATAATGATAAAGATATTCAAAGTTGGATAATTAATACAATTAACAGATTTTAAGATTTCTTTAAAAGTAATTAAATTTTTTCTTTGTAAAACATTTTACACACTTTAACAATTAATAGTGATTTTAAAAGTTTAATTACTTTATACAATGTTTTTTAACGTGATCGATAAACTAATTAAAAAATTAAATTATTGCCTACTTGAACACACGGCAAATAGTTCTTCTCGCGCGAGCGACAAAATAATCTATGAGCACAGTAAACGGAGCACTCGGAAGCATTCTCTGGGCGAAAGATTGACGAGGAAATTATGGTGCGTAATATAACCGTAGGAAGAGCCGACGATTGAGAGAGAGAGAGAGAGCGAGAACGAGACAATAACAAGCGTGAGACGCTTCAAATAAATTCATGGCATTGCTAGATCCTCCACCCCCCCCCCTAGTCCTGGCATAACGCATGCGACGGCATTTCACCTTCAGCCAGTCGTCGTGCAACGCTTGGCTTGTTAACGTACCTCTAAATCCCCGTAGTTTCTCTTACAAAGTGCCACGGACACTATCGCTACGAATACCTTAATAACGAGTCTCTCTCACTATCTCTCTCTTTCTTACGCAGGTATTGCACTTTACCAAATTCATAGTTACGATTTCACTTGCGGCCACTTTAAGTTATCGTCGCGTTCAGGATCGATCGATGATATCATGCCTTTTATGAAGCATCCAGAGATTTATTTATTTTATTTACATCGAATTATAGCACGAGTATTAAAAACTGTTGGTAATAAATTGATTTTATGAAAGAAAAAATGTTTATTGAGTAATCAATCAAGGTTCTTTTACGGTTCATTTGTATTTCTATGGCACGATTGTCTCTCGTAACTCGGTGACCCTGATTAGTAAATAGTTATTTTTTTCTTGACAAGTTTTTTATACGGTCATGTGAACGCAGTATTTCGCTAACTTTATCCTAATCAGAAAAAATTTTTTTTTTTTTTAAATAATCAAACAAATTTCAGATTAATATATGAACTAAACGAGATGACTACGAAGAAAAAAGAGACAAATTTGATGGAGAAGAGTTAAGCACGTGGTTTGTAATCTTATCGAATGCTGCGCAAAGTGAAATACAAGAAAAGGCAGGATACGAGGAAGAAAGTAGGGGAACAGAAAAACATATACAGTTGCACATAATATAATCTTGGTGATAAAAGGTGGTCACGAGTAAAGAAGCTAGATATTTCAGAGCACATAAATAAATGCCATAAAACCGTAGTCGCGTCAGTCCGGGAAACCGGTCCGTATAGGAGACTTGCAAAACTCGTTCGTTGCTTGCCGCCTAAAATTACCAACTCCAGGGGATCAGTGACTTTCTTACGAATAGCAACGAGCAACGATGCTTCGCCTCAAGGTGAGTCGATCCATTTTAATCGTCCAATAGTTTAATAATATTTTACACGTTTTTTTTTTAATTCTTGTATCGGCACTTTTGTTTTTAAACTTTTTCTCGGCGCAATATTGTAATTTCAAATTTTTTTAAATTTCTAGGTTGTTTGTCTCTTTTGTTTTCAATTGCTAGTTTTTACAAGTGCCGAGAAATTACCGATCTCGCTGGATGATGTAGTATCAAATACTTATCATAGTTCTCCGTTCAATGGAACGTGGATATCCGAGACTGAATTGTTTTATGCTACTGGTAAAGAACTCTATATTTTCGATGTGACGACTCTAGAAAATAAATTATTTGCCACCTTAAATAACATCGTGAGTAGAAAAATCTTTTTATTTTATACAATATAATTGTGATTTCAAGTTATTTATTAAATAATTATTTTATTTACTCGTCGTGTATTTTTTTAGGATGATTCAAGCCATGTTCAATCTATTTCACCGGATAGAAAATACGTTCTCATTCGCAAATCGACAAAAAGTGTAAGTAGCAGAGACTTTTATGACATTTTTATGAAATAATAAATTTTTCTAGAATTTCAAACGTATTTCACAGGTCTATAGGCATTCGTCTTTAAGTAAATTTTATATTTATAACCTGGAAAAGAAGTAAGTATATTATTTTACAAAAATTTTATTAGTTAATTATGATTATTTGTTTTGTTAGTTATCACAACTGTCTTTACAGTTCAGCTAGAAATCTTCAAGATGATGACAAATCGCTATCGACGGCATTTTGGGTACCAAATAGTAATTCACTTATATATGTTTTAAAAAATGACATTTACTATCACGAAATAAAATACAATAAAACTCGTAATTTGACGTACGACGGTGAACTTCAATATATTTACAATGGAGTTCCCGATTGGATCTACGAGGGTAAGAATCTTTATTTCTTAATGAGTTTAAAATAAAAACTGACAAGATGCTGATTTTTTTTTACTAGAGGAAGTACTTACTACAAACTCTGCTATGTGGGTTTCGCCAACAGGCGATCATCTTGCTTTTGCTACGTTTAATGACAGCGCAGTTCATGAAGCGGTTATTTTACGATACGGAGACCCGGATAAAATAGAGAACCAATATCCAAAAGAAGAGAAGTTTAGATATCCGAAGGTAAAGACTTTAAAACATCTTAAACGTATATAAAATTATTATTATTTTTTTTTTTTGTTTGAGAAAAAAATGATAACGTAGCGAATAATTAATACTGAGAAGTGAGTAATTTTCAAAAGATCAAAAGAAGAATAAAAGCTAGGGGATGAAAGTACTAGGGATCCTAAAACTATTTGGCAATTTGATCTCTATTGCGGTTCCGTAGTGGAAGAGAATGTAGCCAGCAATTTAAGCTCCGCCGAGTATTTCGAGCAAGTTTTACAGCCTATAAAAAGCCTTGCAATAAGCTTTTGTTTTCTCTTTGAAATCGGATGAAAAAAAAAATCCATTTTATCAGCTCTCTAAATGCCGGAGCTTACGCGACTATTTTTTCTCAATGTTTTATATGATTTTACATAAAATATTCTAGAGCAAGTTTATTATTAAATGATAATGAAATTTTCTAGGCAGGTACAACTAATCCACACGTTACACTAAATCTCATTGATTTATCTGATCATGGCTCGTCGATAGTCCATTTACATACTCCCATCGATATCGTTGGCCCGTAAGTAATAGTTAATAATCATTTACTGCTTCCTACATTTACACGTAATGTATACAATGAGTATAAAGATTTAAAAAAAAAAAAGGAAATACATTATAATGATGAGGAGAATATATTATGAATTCAGGGAGGCCATTCTCTACGCTGTTAAGTGGTTCGATGCGAAAACGCTCGTAGCGACCTGGACAAATCGCGTGCAAAATCAATCTCAAATAGTAAGCTATACTCTGACTGGTAAATATACTTACTTGCTTTGTCAGTCTCAAAGCAATGGCTGGCTCCTCTACCCCAATGTGGCGCCTTTGTATTACCACAACAATGTATTCATTCTGTCGCCTCGCTCAATTGGTTAGCTAACTCCAAAATTGCCGCTAAAATTACGATAAGTAATCGTTTACTATTGATTTAATAATTATACTCAACATTTCAGGAAATAAATCTGACGATTCGTTTAGCCATTTGATTCGCTACCGACTGCTAAACGACGTGCTAACGAACGAAACCGATCTAACACCTGATAAAACTTGGGTGACGGACATACTTGGCGTGAGCGATGTTAAACGGGTCGTCTACTTCATGGCATCGCCGGCAAACGAGCCCTCGCAAAGACATCTTTACGAGGCTAGTCTTGACTTTGAAAATTCCCTAACTTCCTACAAGTGTATATCTTGCTATATCAAAACACCCGAAGGTATAGTAAAGCCTTCGTTTTTTTACTTTCGTTTTAACAAATATATTAAACTTATTGGTTATGTTGATTTGTCCAGGAAATAAATGCCGTTACGTTGGTCATGTCCATTTTTCCAAAGACTATTCAAACTACGCCCTCACGTGCTCGGGGCCTGATCTTTCCTTTACCAATATTTATGATTATGAGCATAAAGAAATTTACAAGTGGTCGGACAACAACGAACTGCGACAAAAGCTCAAGCATCGAATCTTACCGAAATTTGAAGATCTTACTGTCAAATCGCACGGCCACGTTGTCAATATAAGACTGTATCTGCCGAGTGGCTTGGATAAGTCAAAAAAGTATCCCCTGATTCTTAACGTGTAAGTTGGAATAAACGTCATTTCCTTAAAGATCTATAAATATTGAAGTTTTAAATTTTCAGATATGCTGGACCGGATACTCAAAGAATCACCGACCACTTTGGAGTGGGATTCGAATCGTACATGTCGACCAACAGGCACATTGCCTATGCATTTATAGACGGCCGCGGTAGTTGTAACAAAGGCACAGCAGTAATGTACGAGGTTTATCGGAACCTTGGAATTAATGAGATCGAAGATCAAATTCTCGGCGTTGAGTGAGTAGACGCATTCCTTAAATTTCTTTCTCTTGCTATAAAGATTTAAATGCAAGCTTAAAGCTGGATTGTTTTAGAAAATTGACGAAAAAGCATTCCTGGATAGACAAGAAACGTGTGGGTGTATGGGGCTGGAGTTACGGCGGATATGCAACGGCAATGATACTTACAAGCGACTTTAATAATATTTTCAAGTGCGGAATCTCGGTAGCTCCAGTAGTCAACTGGATTTATTACGGTGCGTAAAATACAGATACAAGCGTATATATCTACCCCCTCCCCCACCCATAAAATACAAATAGTTCACCGATTCAACATTAAACTCTTATTGCATTTTTTATCTTTAGATTCAATATACACCGAGCGCTATATGGGATTACCCTCGGAATCTGACAATTTAAAAATGTACAAAGCAAATTCTGTACTGCGCCGAGCGGAAATGATGAAAAATAAAAAATACTTGTTAATTCACGGGACTGGCGACGATAATGTTCATTTTCAACAGTCAATAATGTTTAGCAAAGTGCTCGCCGAAAAGGACGTAATTTTCGAACAGTTTTCATACGCCGACGAAAATCATTCGTTAAATGACGTGTTGAAGCATCTATATCACAACATGGATCTATTTTGGTCGAGATGTTTTAATGACGAGAAAAAGCACTAGATTGAAAAACATATGTACTTATGACATTATTCAAAATTATTTATTTGTAAAAACTAAATTTATTTGACGATTCAATGACGATAAATTTATAAATAATTTGTTTAACTTGTTCATTATAACCTATTCAACCACTTTATACCCAATGCATCCCTTGATATAATAGATCCAATGTACAATAAAAATATAATTTAAAGAAAAAATAAGAGATATCTGAATAATAGTTCAAATTTGAAAAATTTCCCAATAACATTATTGTTAAACATTAATGAAAGCATTTTCGAGGCTAACAATTTTGGAATAAATTAAAATAAAATTCGAAATGTATATTGAGAATAACAGTAAAGCAATAATAATCTAAATGAGAGAAGAGCTAAGCTTTAACTGAGTGGAGGGAAGGAGGACGCACTCATATACACAATCACAGCGATAAAAGGTAGTTAACAGTAGAGATGCTAGATCGGTCAGATGATTAACCCAAGTGCTATAAAGCGAGTGTATGCCAGTTCGAAAAACCAGTCCGGGAAGTCAATTCGTCTAGCCGCAGTCGTCCGCGGCGAATCTCATCGATTCTGGGACGACGAGTTTCCAACAATGATTGCTTCGAAGGTGAGACAACTCGTGTCTATTCAATTACTTCATTTTTCCTTATTTCTTTCCTTTCTTCTTTGTTTATATAATTGATTTTTCAACAAGATTTCAATTGAATTAATATTCTCTTTAAAGAGAAGTCTTCAAAGTGAGCCTTGAGAAGTGTCGATCGAAATATATAGTCTTGTAAAAAAATACGGGCAAACAAGAACAATCTGCATAGAAATATATATATATATATATATATATATATATATATATATATATATGTACGCCATTGGCCTTGTAGCATTTCTATTTATAACTATTTAAATATTGGCCTACTTTCTATAAATTCACGATGAATAAATGCTTGACGATGACTAAAATTTTAGTTTACCGCTATCCTATGTCTCCAATTATTAATTTTGACGTGGGCTCGATCGATTAACGAACCGCCATTGCAAGATAAGTCGGACGATAGGAAAGCATTTTCTCTCGACGATATCACCTCGAATGCTTACACCAGCGATTCGTTTAATGGCACTTGGATATCAGAAACTGAGATTTTTTATCGAATTGACGAGTTGCTGCTTGTTTTCGATGTGACAACGCAGAAGAGTGAAATTATCGTCAATAGTAGTATTTTCGTAAGTACATTTTTTATTTTATCTCTCTTTTTTTATAAACTCTTTTTAATAGTAAGGTTTATGATTAAATAATTACACTTGATAAGTCGTTTAATAAAAAATCAAATAATTATAATCAGATTTTTCTATGCGTAAAAGTATTATTTTTAAGCCAAATAAACATAAATAAATCAAAGAATAACCATTCTGTTAACATTTTCTACATTTTGATTATTTATTTATTTATTTATTAATTTCCAACAGGATGATGAAGAGTCTCTCAAGTATACTTTATCTCCAGACAAGAACTTTGTGCTTATACGTAATCAAAGTCAAAAGGTAAATAATTGTAAAGTATTTCTTGTGACGAAAAAGCCACGTGAAACTATAAAAAGATTATTATTTGTTTCAACTAGGTTTACAGACATTCAACGCTGAGTGTATTTAGCATCTATGATGTGAACAATAAGTACGTAAGGCAATATTTAAAAAATATAAAAGAGACTGTTCTTTATAACAGCTGCGTTAAAATTCTTTTAGATCATTAAAGACATTGGAGAATGGCCAACTAATGTCAATAGCATTTTGGGCGCCAATAGGCAGCGAACTTGTCTACGTATTAAAAAACAACATTTACTACTATCAAGCAAAATTAGAGGAGACGCGCCGGTTGACATTTGACGGCAAGCCTCAAGCTCTTTATAATGGCGTTCCAGATTGGGTCTACGAAGGTAAAGATAATATTTTAAAAATCTCGAGAAAATAGATGTGCAAACTGTCGAGTAGCCGGGATAGTTAAATTCGCGAGCATTGCTAACTTTATTAAATTGCGCCGATAGAGGAAGTTTATTCGAGCGATACTGCCTCGTGGATTTCGCCGACTGGCGACTATTTGGCTTTTGGCACTTTTAATGACTCTGAAGTACTCGAAGCGATAGTTATGAGATACGGGGCTCCTGGAGATCTACAAGACCAATATCCCAACGAAGAGAGATTTAGATATCCCAAGGTCAGTATAATTAATTGTTGATAATTTTTATAGGTTATTGCATTTATATAGAATTGACTGACTTGAAAAAAAAATTGATTTTCATAGGCTGGTTCTACTAATCCTCGGGTTACGCTTAACTTTATCAATCTGAAAGACCAATCATCCTCGATAGTTTCTTTAAGAACACCCGTTGAGTGCGTTGGCTCGTAAGTGTCTTTTTATTTTGTGCGTAAGCAACAGTTGAAAGAAGAATTTATATTAAAATTTTTAATACATCTGATAGCGAAGCCATACTCTATGCTGTCCAGTGGTTCGACGAAAAAACATTTGCTGCCACGTGGTCGAACCGAGTACAGAACGAATCGGTGCTGGTTAGCTATTCTGTTACTGGTCAATCGCAGGCTCTGCTTAACGAAAAAGTGCCCAACGGTTGGCTCTTGTACCCTCAAATTCCTCCGTTCTACCACAAAGGCTACGTACTAATCCTTAAAGCGCAACCTGTTGGTCAGTACACTTATATAATGGTCCCTTTATTAACACGTATATAATAGCGAAAGTTATTTTTTTCAAATGCGCAGCAAACAAAACGCTCGGCTCGTTCGGTCACTTGACGCGTTACACGCTGCAAGATGGTCTTTTAAAGGATGAGCTTGACTTGACGCCTGGCGAGACATGGGTCTACAGTATCAAGGGCGTAGACGATAAAAAAGGCGTTGTCTATTTTACGGCATGTCCAGCGGGCCAACCAAGCCAAACTCATCTGTTCGAGGTCGATCTCGAACCGAAAAATTCCAAGCCAGAACCGAAATGCATAACTTGTAAACAAAAGAGCCCAGAAGGTTTGTGCAGAAAGTCCTCGTGTGAAATTGTTGCAAAATTGAAGCAATGCTCAAGTTGTTGTTGTTGGGGTTATAATAAATGTTGCAGGAAATGATTGCAAGTATGTAAATTCGGTGAGATTTTCCAAAGACTACTCGCACTATGTGGTCTCTTGTTCAGGACCAGATCCTGCGACGATTAAAATTTACGACTCCAAGGCCATCGAACTCTACAGCTGGTCTACGAATTCAGCACTGCGTCAAATGCTTGCCAAGCGAGTGATGCCGGAGCAAATGGATTTGACTTTCCAGTTGAACGGCTTTGACGTCGGGGTACGACTGCAGTTACCGCAGAATTTTAATTCTTCAAAGAAATATCCTTTGTTCGTCAATGTGTGAGTATTGGAGAAAAATCTATACTTTAAATCGACCTCTTTGTCGTGAAATTCTAATGACGAGTATATAATCAATAAGTATATAATAATTATTCATTAATTCAGATACGCTGGCCCAGGCAGTCAAGCTATTATCGATAATTTTGCAGTGGGATTTGAAACGTATGCTACTACGTCTAAAAACGTAATCGAAGCGAAAATAGACGCTCGCGGAACTAATTCGAGAGGTACAGCGATGTTGTATTCGGTTTATCGCAACCTTGGCACTGCTGAAATGCTCGATCAAATAGCTGTTACCAAGTTAGTAGAGCCGCATGTATTGGAAGAAAATAAAGCAACGCGCAGCACGCGTTGTTGAAATATTGACGGATGGATAATTTGATGATTTTATGATGTCAGGTTGTTGCAAGAGAAGTATTCTTGGATCGACAGAAACAGAACTGCAATTGGCGGATGGAGCTACGGAGGCTACGCCGCCGCCACGATTCTTACCAAAGACAGTGACAACATTTTCAAATGTGGATACTCTGGCGCTCCTGTCACTAATTGGATTTATTATGGTACGCGACTCATGTTATAACCAATCTATTGCTTATTCAATTTCATTTAATCTACTATATTTTATCACATAATTATTATGTATAGCATCTAATGAAAATACTGCAAAAAAGGAGTTCGCTGGGCTGTGGGGGGAGGGGGCGATAAACAAAACTTTTCATAAGATGCCTAGTCAAGCGTAAATGCGTTATTTTCTTTGGTCTCTTTTAATTATCGTAGAGCTATACTGCTGGCCTCTCTGTATTATATAGTATTTCACTCGATATTTTCTTGGCTTGAAAAGGCGCAACTCAGCCTCATAAAATTTCAACCTTTGTGAATTCATCCATAAGTAATGTTAATTTATGCGATTCGAAAAAGCAGCAAGAGCTCAATAATAGTTTGGAAAATTTAATAAAATACATCGAGAGCTGGAGTCGAGAGAGAAAGAGAGTATAAGTGATAATGAAAAGTTTTTAAACGATAAGTAGCAGGGTGAAATAAAAAAAAGTTTAATTCCAACAGATACAATATACACGGAACGCTATATGGGTCTGCCTACAGCCGAAGATAATCTAAAGAATTACGAGGAGAGCTCGATAATGAAGCGGGTAAAAAATCTAAAGAAGAAAAAGTTCATGCTTGTGCATGGTACCGGCGACGACAACGTTCACTTCCAGAACTCCATGGCGCTGAGCAAGGCTTTGGCTGAAAACGATATTCTCTTCGATCAAGTTATCTATCCCGACGAGGCACATGCCTTTCAGCACCTCGCCGGTCATCTCTCTCGTGTGACCAATCATTTTATGTCCGAGTGCTTTGGCTTTGACATAGAAGACAATTGAAAATCCTTTATGCTAGATAGCCTTTATTGTCTTCCTGTAAATAGAAAATTATAAAACATACTAAATGTCGGACGAACCATCGACGCCATATTCATTTCGATGTTCAGCCAACTTAACAGGATAATTATTATTACTATTATTATTATAATTTAAAAAAAAATCAAACTCTATAATTTCTTTAAATACAGGTGCACACTAGTAGAATGCTGACGTGTCCAGCTAGTTGTAATTATTTAAATAACAAAGATAAATAACAACACACAAGCTACTACCTAGTCCGAAATAAATATTTTGAATAAACAGAAAAGCAGTTGTTATTTATAAAATGATTTATAATAAAAAAAGAAGAAAAAGAACAATCAAATGAAGCGATAGAGAAAAAAGAGGCCAAGCAAAGAAAAAAGCTAGGGTCAGCACACGAAGTAGCAACCTTGCGAAAGTGTGTTTCACTCTAGACCCCTCCCTCTCAGCCCTCCTCCTCCTCCTCACACCCTTTCCGTAAACATCCGACCAACTCGTTCCGATTAAACTCTCGAGAAAGAGTCATTATTCAGCTGCACCGGCCTTATTTATCAAAGCGCGCGTGCGTCGTTACAAGACGTGCGAAGGGCACACCGTAGGCCTACGCCCCCTCTCTCCCCTCAATGCATCGATAACAGTAGCAGCAGTAGCAGAACAACAACAGAGAGAGAGAGAGAGAGAGAGAGAGAGAGAGAGAGAGCGATGATTTGGCCGCGATATCCGTTTCCGCGCGAGTGAAGAGTCCTCGCGTGCCTTCCTTGCCTCGGCCCCCAAGCGAACTCGGCCATCTGCAGCTCGAGGGAGAAAAAACATACGGTCAAACTTTGAAAGCTGCAGGCTCGATAAATTTTCGAATTTTGAAAAATCGTTGAATTTAAAAAAAACGAAAATCGAACTGTGCTCACGATCGTAGGAAATAGTACATTTCGATACAAGTGCGTAAAAAGTGATTCGTAACGAGTGTGAGGTTTTTCCCTCGCTTCGCTCGGGCGACAACTGACACGGGTTAAAAATCACTTTTTCCACGAGTATCGAACGATATTTTTCCTAAATGCGTGGGCAAAGTGCGATTTTGAGCACGCAGTTAGGGAAATAGCTTTTCATTTGTTAGGAGGCGTTGTAATTGAGCGGTTATTCTAAAAATCAGTGCCGATCGCGAGTAGTCGATACAAGAAAAGAAGCCTAGCGTGCGTCGGCGACGTCGAAAATTCTCTACGTCTAGATGTGCGTGCTTTGGATAGAAAAGGAAGGTCAACAGTTGCGAAAGGGTTGGCGGTGCGCTTAGTTCAGGGTCGTCTGCTATTTTCGGCCAGGCCGTAAAGTTGTTCGCGCTCGGGGCAGGCTTGATGGACGCGCGCGAATCACGCAAGACCCTGGCGCACACCTGCCTCTCTCTCCCATCACGTTCACCTGACGATACGATCGCGACTCTTGGAGCTCTCGTCTTCCTCACGGCTGATAACGAGCTTCGCGCGCGTCTTCCCTTTGTATGTAGCGCTCTATGATGTGCCCGACGTAGCTCTACGTATACACCGACTGCATCGTCGTCCTCGATTTAAGGTTAAATTTGTCTTTGAAAATTGTTAGGAAAAAGAGCGTATTGTTTTACTCGATCGCTACGCTCCGATGCGTGATAATAAACGTTGGAGCAATAGAAGCAGCTGTATTGTGTCAAGAGGATCTCGGGATCGCTCGGCTCCCGAGAGTCTCAAGCATCGCTGGAAAAGTTTGGGAAAAGAGAGCGAGGCTCGTGGCTGGTCGTTTTGGGCGTTTTGCTCTGCCCGCTCGCGACACTTGCTCTCCCTCTGGCTTTCCTGGCCACTATCTTTCCCAAGCTCTTGTCACTAACCCCTCTCCTTCCGTAGCCCGCACACGTAACCATAGCTTCTCTTTCTCTCGTTCATCACTCGGCTCGCTTAGCTACAAGAATACGTAATTAGTTTAAGTACGTGCTTCGGAAACTGTCCAAAGCTGCAAAACAGCTCTCATGCAGCCGAGTATATAAGAGTGCACACTTTTGCTCAAGGGGAAAAAGAAACGGAAGAAGAGCTTGCTAAGGGAGCCTCCGACTAGCTGTCTTCTTCATTCCACTTGCCTAATTTCTAACCTCTCCCTATCTTTTACGCGCCCTCACCCTCAGAGTTTTAACAGTTTACCCATATTCCTATACCATCCTCTCTCTCTCTCTCTCTCTCTCTCTCTCTCTCTCTCTCTCTCTCTCTCTCTCCCTTGATACGAGACTATAATATTTCCCCAAAACACCATCGACAACGTCGATCCACCCCACTAATCCGATAATTGCACATCACCGAAAATTTTCAACGCAAAGTTTCCGGATTGCAGAGACTAATTAGAAAAGCCGCGGCGGTGCGATAGAGAATCGATCGTCAAACTACAAATGAGGGGAGGGAGTGGCGGTGAAATTCGCGCTTAAAGGGCTCAAGGTAATAAATATCTGGGGCCTTGGTGATAAGTCGGAGATAGAGACGAGCACTAGCCGGGGCAGTTGAAATTGAGCTGGAAGAGCGCAGGAGGTGTATGGGTAGAGGATAGATCGCGCGCAAGACTTGCGGCCGTGACCCCGTGGGAGAGAGGGGGGGGGGGCGGAAATGAAAAAGGCGCAGGTAAGAGAAGAGGAGGGCGAGCAAGCCACTCGCGTGCGGCTTATACGTACGTATAGCTGCATAGTCCTCCAGGGCGCAAGATCGATGATGCGTTACACACGGCTACAGCAGCTCTGTCAGCTAATGTGCCCCCCCTCCCCCCGCGCCGGCCTCGCGGCTACTCCGAGCCCATAACTCTCTTTCGTCGTTCGCGCCCGGTTATATGCGCCCCATCGTCAGCCTCGGCCTCCCTCTAAGCTGGACTTTTAATTTACATCGCGTCAGATCGTCCAGGGCGATTTCGAAGCTCCTTCTTTTCGATACCCCTATCCCCTATGGCCAACCCTTTACGACGATCCGTTAAACCCTTGGATTTGTACAGCTGAATTCCTTCTTTATTGTCTCGCTAAACCAAATACGCGAAATATACGTCGGCTGGAGCTTATTATCAGGGAGAGTCCGATGCTTTTCCATGCCCCCGGTAGATGAGAAAATTCGTGGATGATTAAAACTCGAAATAGAAACAAATAGCCCAAGAGAGAGAGAGAGAGAGAGAGAGAGAGAGAGAGAATGAGGGGCTGGTGAGGTGGCTGGGGGTATCGGAGAAACTCGCGATCTCTGGGAATTAACAAGCGTATCCTCGAGGCCAGGGGGATTACTCCTGTAAATCTTCGAAGCCGAAAATTGAGGGGAGGGGAATTGGGGCGAGGGCCCCGTTCCCTCAGGCAAAATTTTCAATAGCTCCAGCACACCGCTAACAATTCGGAGCTTGGCATAGAAGGAGAGGGTACGCAGGGGGAGGGAAAAGAGACGTCCGGGAGGTGCTGTATCCGGAGGACGCTGGCCCGTGAATGGCCCCCTGCGCTCCGTCGTTCGTCGAGCGCCTACAACCCTGCCAGCGCGATAAAGAGCTTCGCTTTCTGTTGAGGAGGAGAGCCTGCGCAGCAGACCAACCTCGATTATTATGTCGCTCTCTCCTTCTACCCCCCCCCCCCTCTCTCTCTCTCTCTCTTGTCTTCTTTCCTGTGAGTAGCTGTCATGCCGAGAAAGTGCGACTATTCTTTTTGCAAGCTTAGCTCACCAAGTTTGTGCCGCTTTACTTGTATATATTTTTCGTCGAATGGCTTATTATTATAATTATTCCATTTTTATTCGTTTACTAATTTGTTTATGTTTTTTTATGTAAGCTGCAACTCGGCGAATTAAAAAAGTAACGAGAGAGGAGAGATTGAGGATTTTAGGCGTGCGAGCTTTTTCGAGGGCTTGGAAAGAATATTTTCTAAAAAGTGGATTAAAGTGAGTTCTGAAATAAAGTTACTTAAAAAACAGAGCGTTTCTTTTACAACTTTAACTAAACTGCCTGGGCATGTTTCGAGCGCGACTGTTAATGTGACTATAACGTGCTTAATTTAGAAATAAATTCACAAAATTGTGTATAACAGTTAATTGGAGTTTTTTTACAATGGCTTAATTGCTAAAAATTCAATAAAACACGACAGTTGATCTTCTTTACTGGGTTGAACTAGGGTAGTTAACTTGCTAAGATCAACTTGTTTGGAAATTCGCGGAATTGAAAGCTTCGTTCGATTTGGCGAAGGCGCTATCTCAGTGCACGTGCAAAAATGTAATTGCAAGCCTGCATCAGGTGAGCAGTTATTCCACTAAATCTTAGCAAACCCTCGAACACAAACGTGCAGACACACTGTCGCAATGTGTTTATATATGGCTGCAAGCTTTCGAAAAGCTTTTCAAATAAAGTATCGAAAGTGAACATATCTTCGAAAGAAGATTCGAGTGCTCGCTATCGCTCGATAATAGTATAAAAGACTTTTCTCTCTCTCCCTCTTAGCCCTCGAAACGAGTAAAAAATGCAGGGGAAAAAAAACTTGTTCTTTTAGCGACGGAAGACGAGAGTAGGAGGGGAAGGGCCTGGAAGTCCGAGGCGAAATAATAGTATCTCGCGGTACAGCTTGCACGACGGAGAATTAAACGGGTCTTGGACTAAAGCGCGACTTTCGGCTCCTCTCTCTCTCTCTCTCTCTCTCTCTCTCTCTCTCTCTCTCTCTCTCTCTCTCTCTTCCACTCTTTCCCTCTTGCGATTCGACCCGGAAGTGACTGCGGGGGACAAAAAGCTCAAGCCGAAAGAGAGTCTCTTGGAGTACCGAGAGAGACGGGGGACTGTCGGTATCTCTCGGTAGTAGAATCTGCTGGCAGTCCAATATAAGCCGAATCGTCCGAGAAGCAGCAACAGCAGCAGTAGTAGCAGCTTCCCGTAATAAAGATAGCAGAGTGATTGAGAAACGCGAGCCGGACGCCGCTCGCGCTAGCGTGCTCTGCATGCTGTGCGCGTACTCTCTCTCTCTCTCTCTCTCTCTCTCTCTCTCTCTATCTCTCTATCTCTCTTTCGCTCTTTCTCGTGCGGGTGAAAAGGAAGCAAGGGCGCGCGGGGGGCTGGTGGAGGAGGTTCAAAGAGGGGTTGGATCAGCGGAGCGGGACGAGAGGATGCCGGGAGTGACTGGTGGGGCGGCAGTAGCAGCGGCGGCGTTAGCAGCAGCCGCCGCCGCCGGGGTTCCGCCAACAGAGGAGAGGGGGGGGGCACGGAGGAGCAGAAGGAACGCACGAGAGAAAGCACCAGGAGTCCGAGGCCGTGGTATAGCCTCAGTCTCGGCGCAGTGGCCGGGCCATCGTGTCCTGCGCCCAACTCGCTCGGGCTCTTTTCACTCTCTCTCTCTCTCTCTCTCTCTCTCTCTCTCTCTCTCTCTCTCTCTCTCTCTCTTTCTCTTTCTCTCTCCCTATATCTCTCTTTCTCTCTCTCTCACTCTTTGCCATCTTCCTTCTCCTCCAGTTCCATCATCTATCTGCGTCTGGAGGAAGCTCGCGTACTCTCCTGCAGCTATTCTTTTTCTTCTCCTTTTGTCTCTCGCTCCGAGCTGCCCCTCCCCTTTCCGAGCCCCTATCCTGTCTCTCGGTGCCCTCCTCTCCTGCAGCGAGAGCTCCGCACTCTCCCCTTCTTTGGCTTCCGAGTTGCTCTCCGGCGGTCGGTAGTCCTTCCGCCTGATCCTGCCGAGCGCTCGCTCTCTCCCTCCAAGTCGACTGGGGAAGGAGAGGGACAAGGGGAGGGGGTCTCGGCAACGGTGCCGTGCGGCGGCGGCTGCTGCTGCTGCTGCTGGCAGTGCGCGGGCTCAGTCGTGCCGGCGAGTTGCGCGAGCGGAGGCAAGAGCAGCCGCGCTATCGGACTGATGCGAGGCTGGTGCAAGCGCGAGGCCCGCCGCGCAGTAGACACGGCGAGCAGCAACGTGACTGCTCCTGCCCGTCAAACCTGTTGTTGCTGTTGTTCTTGTTATTGTTATTGTTCCTGTTGTTGTTGGTTGTTCCATTGCAATTAGTTATGCAGATTGCTGGCTGGGAGAGTGGCTCTACCAAGGGAGGAGAACTAGCGGGCATAGCCTCGAGCGCCAACATGTACAAGTGATACGAGTCAGGCTGTAGACGGACAGCCGCGCTGCCCGGGCCGTCCGCTCTTGGCGAGCTCCGCCGCGGCCTTGACGTTCGACGCACACGCCTCTTTCTCTTTACCTCTTTCTCTTTCTCTTCCCTCGACAGCTTCTCCCTATCTTCAGCACAATCAGCCGAGAACCTGACCACAAGGTAAACATTCAAGAGGATTTATAAATTATCGCATCTCTTAAGCTTTATTAACCGGAGAACAGCGACTATTGCCAGAGCTATTACTGCTGAATTCACCTCTCAATAGCCGTTAAAATTCACCAGAATACACAAGACACCACGTTTTTCTTCGAGGGCGTAACGTAGTTGAGTCGCCGTTAAACGAAAGACAATGCTGTAGAAGGGGGCGGGGGGCGGGAACAAGGGAAAGGAGTAGGTCCCGGGTAAAGTCGGTAGGAAAGCAAGTGAAACATCAGCTGCGCCGAAAGTTACAACTACGAAACATTCGCAGGAGCAGCGAGGAGTTTCGTTAGGCTTGACGCGCGAGTAAAACATCCGGGTGAATAAGTAGACAGAAGGGCGGCATTGGCAGCAAGTGAAAAATATGAAAAGACGAGTATGATACGCGCAGGCGTTTACCTTTAGGATACAAGCTCGCCTCGGGAGACAACGCACGCCCAGGATTATAGCGGCAGGAGGAGGGAAGCGCGCGGTAGAGAATATCTCTCGAGAGCCCGGAAACAACGTACCCTGGCTTGGGCGCGATGAGGATAATACACGGACTCCCTGTAAAATAGCGCTAATATTTGCCTGTTTACGCTGGCCTGCCGCTGCGCCCTTGGCTCCCTCCCTTTCTCTCCTCTACCGAACAAACGAAACCCTCAATTTTCACGTTGCTAGGCATCTTCTTGTCTCTATTCCTTTCTCTCACACATACAGCTACACACACACACTCTCTCTCTCTCTCTCTCTCTCTCTCTCTCTCTCTCTCTCTCTCCCTCGACTCCAGTTTGCTTTAGTTTAATTTGCCACGATCTGTTGCCAGTTATTAGGTTTGCATGCTTAGAACGCGCAGCCTTAAATCACTCGGCTCCGGCATGGTTATTAGATAATTAGCCTCCAGATCCCCGGGAAATGTTTCTCTCTCTCTCTCTCTCCCTCCCTGTCTTTTCGCCTCTACTTTATTCGCTTGTCGCGTTAACGAAGAGTTTGTAATTATAAACTTTTTTTCCTCGTTTCGAACACGAAAACCGGGAATTAACTTGAAATTGATGGAAATATTGTGTTTTGTTGCTTTTTTTCTGGGAGTGGAGGGTGGGGGAGTTTGTGAGGCGCGGAGTTTATGAAGCACACGCACGGGAATTCGCGCTGTAATTTGAGCGTGTAATAGTTGAGATTTAAATAGGAGAAAATTGTTACTGTGCTCGTGCTAACTTCTCCTCCTGTCCCCCCTCCGGCCTCTCAGAGCCCGTGAAATGTCCGTGGAAATTAATTAATGTTGCTCCCTACTTTACGTGCATAATGCAGAGTTTAATTAACAAATATTGTAATAATACTCGGTCAAAACCAGTTCGCCTATTAATTCAGGCTCGTTCGGGCCCCTACTTGATTAGTATTCGATTATCTCAATGAAAAATGAGGAGCCCATTGTTTATCAGTGTTTTCGATTGGAGACTCGTGTAAATCGAACGCTGTTTTCTCTCTCTCTCTCTCTCGTTACGAAACATAAATGCTAGATTGAAATTGGTTTATACGATGTATTACTCTTGCTGGCCGTTGCCAGGGCCTTAATCAATTTCTAATTATTATCGTAACCAGATGCTTTACAGAATGAGAGAATCGCGAAAAAAATTATAATGCCAGCCGAAATGATCACGACAATAATAGCAGTTAAAATGTCGTTGGGAAAGAGAAAAAAAGAATTTTCATTCTCGAATTACGGAACGGAGAAAAGTCGCCGAGTCGGTTTTCCATTTAAATTAAAAGAATAAGTGGAAGCAAACCAGGAGCATAAAAAGCTCAACGGATCCAAGGAAAGTCATTTTCATTGTCTTCAACGAAATAATAGCAGAAATATCACGATGCACCTTCAGCAGCTGGAAGCGGGGAAGGTGAGGCTCGAGAGACTGACAAAAAAGAAGGGGGAGGGGAGTGAGGTAGTCGGGAGAAAAAGTGAATGTAAGAAACGGGCTAACGGAAAAGCAGTAGAAAGAGCCTCGCTTGTCTCAGCCGCGTTATCGGATTAGTGGATTCAGCAAGCCGGTAAACAACAAACAATACATACCGACTTCTCTCCAACTTTTCTTCACTTTTTAACCTTCTCTCTATGCCTGACAACATTTTTATGTTGTTGTTTTTGCCCCCCCCCCATCCGCTCTCTCTCTCTCTCTCTCTCTCTCTCTCTCTCTCTCTCTATATAT
>JAPYYQ010002148.1:0-22403 GCA_030522585.1 Anagyrus pseudococci | reverse complement strand
CGAAAAATTTTTCCGTCACCGGGGATCGAACCCACGACCCCTCGAGCCGACGTAGTTCAGAGGCAAGCACTTTACCACTGTGCTACGCCAGCTCTTAATCTTTTAACCTTTATCCCGTTTCGCCGCGCAGAACCCTATGTACCATACCAATATACAGAGCGCACGAGCTCGGCCTCCACCGTAATCCTATTGACTCGTTAACTAAATAATTCAAGCGCAGACAATTATAACCTACGTTCAATTAGCCAATAATTGCAATATCAACAAAGTACGCTCAGATCTCTATAGAGGCACAGGTAAAATTACAACAGCACATTCTGAAATTACTGAAAAATCCACAATCACGCCGGAGCATCGAGCGTATTTTCGATACTCTACAATTAACACCCGTATCTCGGCTGCCGAGCCACAACAAAAAAAAGGAAAAAAAAAGAATCGCACGGTAGAATTTCAAAGGTAAAAAGCAACAATCTGGTGTCGATGCATTGCGTCAACGATAAAACTTTCGCGAACACGCTGACGCCCCCATCAGAATGCTTTCACCCGCGCGAGCCCTCGAAGCCGGGCTAATTAGGTATATAGATCGAATTGCATCGCTGCACAGCTAGAGCAATTAAACCGGTCAGTCGGGGGAAAGGCGGGGGGCACGCGTCCTCACTGCCCGCGTCCTTGCTCAATTACCCCAGCCAGAGCTGGGTATACTTGGGGGAACGCGAAATCCACCCTGGCCATACATTAGCGCCTGAGCGTGCTTCTCTCTCTTTCTCTCTCTCTCTCTCTCTCTCTCTCTCTCTCTCTCTCTCTCTCTCTCTCTCTCTCTCCTTTTCTTTCGCAAAGTAAGCGATCGCTGCAATAAAGCTGGGCGTCGAATAGGCGAATTCACGCGCGTCGTTAGGCTTTCTTGAGGCAAACGTACGGTTTCAGAGCTGTTTTATTACGCTTTGTAAAGCGCGTAAATTTAGCCTTCTTGAGCGTACTCGCCGATTTTAGGGGGTTGGCGCATTGAAATGCGGCTTGTATGAATTTGCAGCAAGGAGCAGCAAGCTTTTCATTCGTGATAGATTCGCGTGCGCGCGTCTCTGTAAACGCTCCGCAATATTCAAATGCTAGAAAATAGCAGGGATATTTATCGAGGCAAAAATAATTGTTGCGACTCTGTGTGTGCGCGTATATATTTATCAGTGGGCTGTTAGGTAATGTCTTTATTATATCGAGGCGCACTTAATTCTCGAAGAAATTAGTCGCTGTTATGTACCGGCTAATAACAATTATTAATCTTGTCTCCTGCGTATTTACTAACGCGCGCAATCGCTCTGCTTGGATTTCCGGCTATAACGAAGGCTAATTAGAAATTCATCAATGAAAATACATGTATAGAGCGGCAGGAGAATTATCCTGAAACTCGGGTAAACCGAGAAAAGCATATCGCAGCTTTTCCTTAAAGAATTCCAAATATCCATACTAAAAATGCCCGCATGTCTATTATTGGTTGTAAGCCGCTGTGTCCGGAGGTATTGTGAGAGAGCTCTGAGGTTTTCGCCAAAATAACAGTTAGGCTTCATTAAACCCCGCAGAGATTGACGAAATGCTTGGAATTTCTTGAAGAAATTGGATGGAAACGAAAGAAGAACAAGTGCCCAGGGGCCCCGCGTAATGATTTCGTTATGAGGTTGGCTAAGATCCGAATAGAATTGTTGGCCTTTTATTCTAATGATGAGAAGCATTTAAAGATTTATCGGGATTAAATCGGCCCGGAATTGCCAATGCGCAACTGTACGAATCGACTGGGCGGCCTAGCGAGAAAGCCAAAAGATCCGAGTCTAAAATTCTCCAAGATCCTGAGATCCCTGGGGAGTGACATGACTCGGCGTTCGCGGCGAAGTGCAAACGACCTTGATAAAAATTCGTCGAGGAAAACTTGCGGCGGTCGGGGAGGCGAGTGCTATGTGGAGCGGGCGCGCGCCGGATTTTGTCAGGAGCGCTTGTATAACGGACCGCAAGCCCGCAGTCGCACAATAGGCGCGCGCGCGCGCTCGTTCATTGACGTAACGCATTTTCGCTCGGTCCCTCTCTCGCACGCCACTCCTCTCTCCGTTGCGGCTCTTCTCTTTTTTCCTCCTCTCTCCCTCGTAATTTCACTTTTTGCCTTTTACGATGTTTTGCTCGCACGTTCGCGCCTCTCTCGGCAATTGTGCAAGCCGCGCGCTCATTGATAATAAGCCTACATAAAAGCGATTTCCGCGGGGCTTTTAATTGGCAGTTATTTCGCTATCGGAGGGCCGCAGGCAAGAGGCTGCAACAACGCCCTAGCGCGCGCTACGGGAGTCTATGGAAAAATGGATTCTGCACTCGATCGAAAGCAGGTATGCGCCGCAGGAGACAGTGTTATCGAGCTGCAGCCGTTTAATTTCAACGCACGCCCCCGGCAATTAAACATTTTGCCGGCAGAAGAGAAGAAGCTCCTCCGATTATCCGGCTGGATAAAGAAAAGCTCTCGAGCTGGGAAAGAAGAAAAAACAAGGCGGATGGGGCCTCGGAACAACGGGCGGCTCGCCAACAAAGCCAGAGAGCCAGGGCAGCCCTGTGTTTTCTTACACCAGGGCGCTCTCTTGAATACTTCCTCCCCGTTACATACGCCGCCGCTCCACATAGCTTGGAAATTGTCTGTCCCGGCAATTTCGCTTTTACCGCTCTCGGCTTACATGCCTATGCTCGCATAACAGAGACTCTCTCTCTCTCTCTCCTTTTCTTTTTTACCGGGCCCCCGCGCCTGTCCTTTTTTTCTCGGTCGGCCCACTACTGGCCTCCTACTGCCCGACCCATTTCACTTGTCCGACCTAAGGAGCCAATGTTTTTTTCTTCATCTATGCCACCTCGGCACTCTCTGTTTTTCTTATTGACATGTCGAGGCTTGGCTGAGCTAATGGCCTAGTGGGCCCGACAGGCGAGTTACGCGCCCGAATGAAAGACTGAATTTAGCATGCTTCAATATCTCGATTACTCGTTTCGCTTAGAATGGAATCGCCTGCGCTTATGCTAAAAGACTAATGAATTAACATTTTCCAGCTGCTGTAGTCGAGAGCTTTTTCTTTTTTCATATGTATCATCGAGAAATTTCTTTATCTTTTTATTTTACTACTCTTTGCGGCTTGTGGGCAATGCAAATTGCCTGGGAAGTAAGTTTAATCGATATGACTGTTGTTTGTTTAAAAATTGAGTTTGTCAAAAATTGTGGCCACATTTATCTTTATCGAACTATTCGATCTTCTTAGCGCGTGTCCGGCGAAAATTTATTACACAATGCATATTATAAAGGGAGATTGGAACAAGCGTGAATGCCACCTGTTTCGAAAGACCAAGTAGGCAAACTAAACACTGCCGATTATAAAATTGTCATAACAATCAATTATTTTTAATAAGTCGAATAAATTATTTGCGCGTATTGAAATAAATCAGCAAGAAGTACGTTATAAATAACTGACTTTTCTGATCTCCTTTTTGTTCGCTTAAAATTCACAGCGTCAAGCGATTCGTTATAGAAGAAGGAATTGAAATATCTAACAATTGCAATTACTTTGATTTATAATCAATAACCAAATAAAAGAAACGGAAATAAGCATGTCGTAAGTTTTACAATGAGCGTAAAAAAGGAATCCCAGGCAAATGTAACAAAGACAAAAAAAAGGAAGACTTTCATTCGTCAAAATATTTCAAAATCGGAAAATACTCGGCTATGTCTAGTTACAAATCCATTGTATTGACGTAAGCCACAGGAGCGAACGACTTTTTCCTCGGGTTTAATTACAGAGAAATGTTTTTGCATGTACAACAAAGTTTTCGCAAATTACGCGCGGGGCATATAGAAGCAGCTCCGAGAAGCAAAGGTAACGTTAATGTTTTTCTTCTTCTCCCAAGCAGCAATGAAACAAATGCAAGTATCCACGACTTTGTTTTTCAGCCTATTAAAACTGTCGACGCGTCTATTATTAGGCGCGCTCTTGATCTTAAACCCTAGTCGTAAAGTATTCCTTTGAAATTCTTCCATCCCAAGTCATCAGCTTGTATTCGCACAGAGTCTGGTCCTCACGCGCCAGGGTAAGCTCCGTTTACGCAAGAAATTGCTAAATTCCGCACCTGCGTCCCAGGGTTTCTGCCGCGCGCCACGCACGAATCTATGCGCGCAAAAATTGAATGGAGAAATTATTTAACCGTTTCGACGACTTCGATCCCAGCATGCTACGTCTCTCTCTCTCTTTTTTGGTGCAACCCAGAGAAGAGGGGCGAAGCGCGGGCTTATTGTGTTCTCATAATTTCATCCGCGCTAGCCCGACGACTAAGAAATGAATTACATAACTAGGCTCTATTGAACGCAAGCCCCGCTACGTGTGTTTAACAATAGCTTTGCGAATAGTGCCGCGCACTCGATATATATAATATTCGAGCGAGAGAGAAAAACGATTTTTCTTGGGACGGTTTAACACGTTTGCGATTAACGAGCTTTGCCTTACTTTTCTTGCTCTCGTTTTTGTTGTTGTTGTTGTTTTTGTTCTTTTTAACTAAAGAACGTTAAAATGCTTTTGTTGTAGGCAAATTAAACAGGTAACGCGCGGCTTGAGAGCATGTCATTTGCCACTTAATTTAATTTCTGCGAATATCCTGCTTGATAGATTGAAACTAGCGAAAAACAAAAAAAGAAAAGAAAAAGCGGAAAGAAATAGCCCGAAAATATAATGGACTTTGGCGATCGAGAAATCGCACGGGCCAGCTCTATCATCGCTTTTGTTGGAGCTTTACCCGTACTCCGCAACAATAGGCCCGGAATGAAAATAAAATAGCGCGAGAGAGGGGCTGCGGGAGGGGGGGGGGCGCACTTGTCCTCGACGCGCGGCGCTCGGGCATCGGAGGCCCGAATCTCGCCCATTATCTCGCGTGGCGCAACGGCTTTGGCGCCCTCCCCTTCGAAGAGAGAGAGAGAGAGAGAGAGAGAGAGAGAGAGAGGGAGAGAAGGCGCGCGCGAAAATCGACGCTGCACGTAACGCTCGGTTAGCGGGTGGTAGGGGAGGGGGGAGAGAGAAGTGAGGGCCCGACTATCCCCTTTGGCCGGCGGAGAGAAAGAGCGCGCGAAAAGCACCGAGGGGGCTAGTCCCCCTGTGTGTTGGGCCAAAGGAGGGGCTGGTGGGGGAGAGCCGAGCCAGCGGAGGCGCGCTTTATAACCGGGGAGCCCTTGCCGAGCGGCATTATTGTTCGCCGAGCTATATAAGGCGATCCTTCAGTCCACTCGGCCTGTAGAACGCGCCACGAGCTTTCCTATAAGCAGCAAACATGAGGTTCCTTGTGAGTACTATCATTTTTTCTGCCTCTCATATATCCTTAATCGCTCTGCGTACACCGGCATGTAAACATATACACTTGCTCTATCGCCGAACAGCACGTGGATTTTCAAAAGCTCCTGCCGTTAGCGCGTTAGTTGTTTGCTCCTTTCCGTTCGCCTCTTCTTTCGCGTTGTTTCTTAAGTGTTTGACGTTGATTCGTAAATGTGCTACTATACCAGCTGACTGGTTAAGTAGAATTTAGATATTGAACCTATTTCTAGTAACGACGCTCAAAGATTTTTTCTCCCCTAACGTGATCTTATTTTTGTTTAGTGAATTAATATTTTTTTCAATTTCACATATTTTATCCCAAGTGAAAATTCAATTTAAAAATTCCATAAAATATTTTTTTATCGTTCCTAATGCCCGAATAAAAATACAGTCAGTTATAAATGCAAAGTAATTACATAAAATTCTCTCCTCACTTTCATATCCATTTTATTTGGGAGCATTTAAAATAATTGTGGTAGAACATAACGAAATAGTAAGCTTGATGGAAAACTTATACGTAATCCGATATTACATGTGTCCATAAGAAAGGGTAAATCGCGAATAGCATGTTGGCTATCTTATGCTCACAAGCATTAAATCACAAGCGGTGATAATACAGTGTGGTAGCGCAGTGTGAAATTAGCTTCTGCTTTCCAATTGATTTAATCTAACGCAGAGGTAGGACATTACATTCGACATTTCAAATTCACTTCTGTCATCGGTTTAGACTACAACATTTTTTAATTGAATAATAAAAATTTTTAATTACTTCTTTTTGACCCAAGAAATTAATTAATCTTTTTTTTATATATAAATTAATCTGGTTAAAATATCGCCAACTTCATTACATTAAAAAAGAAAAACTGATCTAGAAATTGATAGACAGAGTAATAAATCAGTGAAACAAGAATTGCACATTAGTCTCGAGCAACTATTGTGCAATACTAGTTTTATTACTTTCGACCTTACTTCCCATGGGCAAATGGCACTAGCCCTTTCTTAGAATGAAACTTTCATGCTCTTTTCATTTATTTAGATAAAAAGCTTAACAAGGTGGGAACCAACATGCGCCCACTGATATTCTCATTTACAAAGTGAAAAGTGTACTTTAGCGTTGGGCAATAACGGATTCCTTTGTCAGACTCGCGTAGACTTAACAATGGATTCTTCGAGCAAACAAATAACCGTAACCTTCTTTCAGAGCAATAAAAATTAATTTTACAATGAAAGGAACTATTAGTAGTCCATTACCGAGTTCATTATTTACAGATAATGGTGAGGTATTTCTTTCTGAAATTTTGATTACAACCGTTTAGGAAATCGGCAAACGTTGCATAAATACAGTTTAAAAAACTCATTTCGTTTTAATTATCGACGATTTTTATTTGAATTCCGAGCAATTAAGTTTCTTCAGAAAATTTTCAATTATTTTTACATTACCTCGAAATTTTGTACTGATAACATTATTTATCCAATCTCTATTAATAAGTAAGGAACTTTTTAATAAGTCACATTAAAATAGTTTTTTTTTTTTGTTTTTTAATTTAAAACGAGAGTGAATTAAAAATAATTAGATGTAATAAAAATATAAAAGAGAGGACAAGTGATTATAGTAAAATAAAAGAAGAAGGAGCAGAAGGAGAAGCGAAGGAAGCATGAGAGTGAGGAATGTCGAAGTTTCAGATGATCCTGTCGAGCCTGGCGGCCGTAGCGTTCGCCCGACCGGGCTACCACCACGGCCCGGACGTGCACGCGTTCCAGCCTTACCACGGGCCCCTGGCCCCGCTCGCCCACGACGGCCGGGTCGTCGACACGCCCGAGGTCGCCCACGCCAAGGCCGCGCACTTCCACGCCTACGCTGACGAGCTGTCGAAGACGGCCCACCACGGGCCCCACATCCCCGAGCCGCACTACGAGGTCGCTCACCACCCGGTGGCCTACCACCACGCCGAGCCGGAGCACCACGCTTACCACGGGCCCCCGGCTCCCCTGGCCCACGACGGCCGCGTCGTCGACACGCCCGAGGTCGCCCACGCCAAGGCCGCCCACTTCCACGCCTACGCCGAGGAGCTCTCCAAGGTCAGCCATCATGGGCCCGAAATTGCTTACCATCATTACTGAGCCCGGCCAGCCTGGAGCCGGACAGCAGCAGCAGCAGCAGCAGCAGCAGCGGAGTTTCTAGCTTAGCCGAACAACAACTACTCTCATCATACGCTCTCATACCAAGCAATCACCCGACACACCTACACACTCGACCTCTCAGTCGAATAACGCATTTTACATTTTATTCATCTTGTCCCTTCTTGTCTGTCCTGAGCCCGGCTTTTTCTACTGCCCCCGACAGTCGCCACGGTCGCCTGAATAATCGCGCTCCTCCGGCCTCTCTTCTTTTATCTCCGATATTGCCAAGCGCTATTCTTATTTTAGCGTTTTTCGTTAAATCGTCCTGTTGATCGAGGATAAACGTTACCACTTCGATTTAGCAAGGTGAATCAGTTGATCGAGCTGAGAAAGGCTTGTGATTGTGCTTCTCCTCTATTTCTCTCCGTCTTTCCTCTATTCTCCATTCTTCTTTTCCTTTCTCTTGTACAATACAATCTTTGCCGAGCATAATTTACAGAGTCTTATGTAACGCGAATAATCCAAGTGATACGAATATATGTGACGCGTAGTAGCCGAGCCAAGGCTTGTAATGACAGTTGCTACTGTCTAGCGTTAAAATCATATGTAAATCGCGCTTATGTTTTAGTGAGCGTATATCAGGGTCTTGTAACAAACTAGGAGCGTGGAAGGCTTGCAATTGTAAACGTACGATTTTTAACCTAACAACACGGATGGCTTGTCATCATTCATCGGAAACGAAAGGCAGTAGGAGACAACCAAGCTGAAACATCGTTGGTTGTACAAGCCCCGGTGACGGACTATTCGTTTCATTAGGTTTTCGGAAGTGTTCGATTATTGATTCTACCGCGGCTCTCGCATCAAGTCTTTTCGTCATTCTCTTAAGCGCACGCATGTATCGAGCAATATACACTCACGCAAGTTATATCCATAACAATCGTAGAAACGCATAGTTTTTACTTTGCTTTCCGACGGACAAAAGGCAATGTTTCTCAATCGCAAGCTCATCGAGTTGCACTTTGAATTCGACCGGTGGGTAGGCAATTTGTGCTTTTGTTTGCACGAAAGATTTTTGCATTGAATACATACATATCTACTTACATAACAACATACATACATACATACATACATACATACATACATACATTGTAAAGCAACATGAATCACATTGTTTTCACATTATAAATATTATACCCAAATGTATTATTGATGTATATTATATATTATGAAGCAAATATATTTTTGATATTAAAAAACCATTTTCTGTCTCGTATGGTATTATTAATAAATAACAATTAAGAATTGTCTTAGCCCTTGAAAAAATAATAACAAGATAAAAAAGCACTGTTATTCGATTAATTTTCTATAATACACAATTTCGGTAGTATTTTATAAATATTTTCATAAAAAAGTCAAGTGAAATAAGTATTGAAGAACATTTAAATTAACTGATAATTAATTAACGCTTAATTAATGCAAGGAAATTTTTACGTATTTTTGTCAATGTACATCAATACGTAAGTTCGCATAGGCACACCTACGCTTTCATAACTGACGTAACCAGCAAGGTGAGCATAAAACGTCAATTACGCGGAAACCGGAACAAGAAACGTTCTCGTTATTAATGAAGCATAGTAACCAAATTAACGTAAAATCCAGTTAAATCAAAATCAACATTATTATAAATAGATTCGCACCTATAAAATCATTTACTTATCTCGAAACATTAGCGCAAATTATGTAAAAAAATTCATGAATTCAAAATTGAAGTTTTTAATTGGATTGAATAATAAAGGTTAAAATAGCGAAACCAAATACGTGGCATTCTTAGAATTTTCTTGCGTGTGCAGCAGTTTATTGGCCAACGCGCACACACATATTTACACTTTATGTATTAATTAAACGGTTTGCTATACATTATTTTGTAAAAAACGTTTCATAGTAATCAATTCGAAGTAGTTGTAACACGTGTTACATCGGTGAAAATGTTTATTTGTTATTTATAATTATTGACATGGTAATTACGTAAACGTTAATTATTGCATATTATGTCGAGAAATAAAAGAAATTCGACTGAAAATTGAACTTTGTCTTCATTTCTCTTAATCATGTATAAAAGTCAATATATAATTGAATAAATGCTGATTAAACTTTTGTCTCTCCTCAAAATAAAAATAGAGCGAATAATTATAGTAGTTTTAACGTGCATATATCCAGAGCCTACATCAAATTTTTATGATGCACGCCCATCGAGATGTAAAATGATAAAAATTTACAGTACATACAATGAAAGGGAAAAACAAAGAGCGAGTGCAAAGCCGATAAAAATATTCATCTGCCGTTAAAAAAAAAAAGAGAAAAAAAGATCGTAGGTACCGAGCGAACGCCTTAGGATCCAAGTCGAAAGAAGGCTTGGAGCTATTAAGATCGCGGCGATAGGCGCGGAAAAGAGCTGCGAATGGGCGCAACGCGTAAAGCAGCGTTCCGGGTCTAAAAGTGAGCGAGCATCGAAAAAGAGAGAACAGCAGGCAAACGTCATCTGGAACGGACAAAAATGAGAAGTAGCGAGGCGTGTACGCACAGACGGCCTCATACACATATCGAGGCTCCTGATATCCAAAATCATAAATCCTGCCGGTTATGACGTCGTCGCCGGGAAGCAGGGCGCGTCTATATATAGGCGCGACCCGGCCGTTATCAATCACCTTTACGTAACCGAGAAAGCCGAGCCTGCGCACACACGTCTCGACTGTGTGTATTTAAATTTGTGCGTCTGTGTGCGTCTGTGTGCGTGTGTGTGTGTGTGTGTGTGTGTGTGTGTGTGTGTAAACGTGGATATCTGCTGGCCTGCTAGCGGACCTGATAACAACGAGCGCGAATTGTATAACGGGCCTCGCGCAACAGGGGGCAGCTCGCGGCCCTCCTTCTCTCTCTCTCTCTCTCTCTCTCTCTCTCTCTCTTTCTATCACCGGCGAACTTTCCACGCGGCCCAATAAACTACCTTGAGCGGCTTTCTATTACTGCGTTACTTTATGTGGAGCGCGATGGCAAGAAAAGAGGGAAATGACAAAGGTATGCAGGCTTTGCGAGAAATTGGAGATAAGAAGCTTGGAGGAAGCGATTGACGACGGGGACAGAGGGGCTGGACTGGGGAGAACTGGTATTTTCGATATCGAGCAACTTTTTGTCGAGAATATGCGCGCCCGAGGGTTATGGGAAAGTAACGATTGAAATTCGAGCCATTATTAGCAGGCAGTCTCTGTGCTGTCGGCATATTTATTAAAACGACCTTTTGCGTGCGTTATTCTTGTACCGATCTGGCCCGCACAGCAACTTCCATTTTCTGCTATTGCTCGTTAAGTGTGAAAGGCAAAAAGGATAAGGAGCAACTTTTGCCGCTGCACTTTTTGCATTGATTAATTTTCAACTTTTTTTTTCGATGAAGTGTTTCAAATTCGTTAGTACGCGATAAGAAAGTTGCCCGACACCTGAGAAAATTTGTGATTTTTTTTAAAAACAATGATTATTATTGGTTTATTCAAAT
This sequence comes from Anagyrus pseudococci, assembly GCA_030522585.1. Taxonomy (NCBI): domain Eukaryota; kingdom Metazoa; phylum Arthropoda; class Insecta; order Hymenoptera; family Encyrtidae; genus Anagyrus; species Anagyrus pseudococci. Next base: position 11,375 of record JAPYYQ010002148.1, on the reverse strand, counting down.
GTTGAAATTGACGAATCCAAGTGTAATCTAGAAAAAGGGTTTATATCCAGCTAACAATAATAATATCTCAGCAGATTTAAAAAATGAAGGAAAAAAGTTACTTTTAATTACTTTCAAGTAGATCAGTGCCGAGCGTGGTCAGACGAGCTGGCTTTCCAATACTTTTAACCTCTAAATAAACAAATCAGTTAACATTAACATTATTCACTTGGAAATGACACAATGGGCATTCTTCCCACAGTCCCTGCCAGCCTGTTAACCACCTGACCTTTTAAATCTCTCTCGCATTCGCAGTAGAAGCGGATTTATTTAAATCAGCGCATTTTCACGACATTCTTTACCATTTGAGCGTTTGTTCTTTTGGTCGCGCATAGCAAAGCGACACGCAAATAATCCAGCTGCGTAACTCGAGATAAAGAAAGTAAAAGTAAAGTAGGCATAAAGGCAGAAGAAAAGCGGGGGCGCGCTGGAGTTCAAGCGGCGTAATCGAAGATTCTACCTTGAATCCTTCGGGCGGGCGGCAAGTGGAACGCGCTCTCGATTCGTCGAGACACACCTCTACAACAGGGAGAGAGAGAGAGAGAGAGAGAGAGAGAGACGGTCACGGTGAGCGTTAAGAGGCGAGCCAAAGAAACTGAGCAATGTTAGAGGCACGTGCCCGAGAGTGCTCGACCACATCGCGCCCGTTGATTGGCGAGCAACAAACAGTGCCAGTCTCGCGAGAGAAAGAGAAGGAGTTGGCTGGTCGACGAACCAGGACGCGGCGGCGGCGGCGAGGGCCTGCTCGGCGCGCGCTCCTTCTTGCGACAGCACTACTGCTGAGATACCGCTGATTATTGTTGTCGGGAGAGTCTATGGTAATGCACTGGCGCCGGCGTCTGCGCCCCTGCTCGACTGCTCTTTTTGGCAGCGGCTAAGAACCTAGACCCTTTTACGGAAAGCTTTGCGGCTCGGGACAAGTAAATAAGTCGAAGGAGCCTCGAGCGGTAGGATTACTTTCTCCTTGCCTCTACTGCGGATTTTTATTCGCCGGCCTCTGTATGCTGTTTATCAGAGAGATGAGGCTCATAAGCGCGCCTGCCTCTTTACCTCCCACTATTTCGAGAAGCTGCAAAAGCTCCCCTTTCCACCTGTAAATAATAAACTAAGCTTCTTTCCTAACTACTACATTTAGGACTGCAGATAACTTCCTCCGGACTGGTCATTAAGTATTTTACTCGAGTATATTCGAGTATTTGTTACGCTATCCAGCTTATCTTCAAATTGTCTCTTAATTAAAAATCAACGCAAATTTGAATTTTTTTCCAATACCTATGATAAATGTTGAATTACGCGTTGAAGAAAGTGAACCTACCGTCGGTATCTAATTATCTACTCGAGGATAACTTTAACTTTAACAATTACATATTACATATACCGGAGTGTTGAAATTGATAGAGTAGAAACCTACTATCGGTATTTCATTTAATTGCTCCTGCGCGTTTTTTCTTATTCATGTAGTATACAAAATAATTATTACACGTCTTAGTTCAACAAAAGTATTTTATTATTGATAGGTAAATTATTTATTACTGGATATAAGTTATACGTACGTTATTATTATCTTGTCATTAGTAGCCGACTACACAATTGACAATGTAACAGCGTTAATTACTCACACCTTTTATACATCTAAAAGTTCCAGATTAAACTATCAAATGATTCAGTTGAAGAAATACATTCGTTAATGACGACATTTTGACAAATATTTCTTTTTTCTCGCTACTCACCAATTACTTTCTCAATTATCGAACGTTCATTTCTTTGCGGTCGTTAGTCCGCGGGATAATTGTATTATGTGAGATTTCAGTCTCTCCCCTAGCGTAAAAACTACGTTATGAGAGATTTTTTTCACTTCCCTAATCGTCAACTATTCTATCCTGTAATTGTGCAATAATGTGTGCAACCGAGACTGGGATTTCAACAATATTAGAAAGAGTGAGAGAAAAGGAGAAATCTATTAGACAATCTTGAACCGTTTTCTAGCCTGCAATTTCGTATACTCAAAAGTATCAATATAAAAAGACGTAGAAAATGATGGATGGAAAAAACGAGTAATGACTCAAAGGAAAAAGAAGAGAAATTGATAAGAGCGAGGAATCGGCCAAGGCATAACGCCGTATCGACATTCCTCAGGGCGAAACTGGCGCATGTAAAATTTCGCGAGTATGTTAACATGCCGATAGCGCGTTCGAAGTGATATCCCTCTCGCCACTTGTCTCTCCTCCGGGGCGGCCCGCGTCCAGGCCATTTTGATCAGCAACTCGGATCGTGCAGCTCGCGAAACGCGCGTAGCTGGCTCTTTATAAGCGAGCGTGCGCCGCGCGATGATTAATAACTCGCGTCTAATGCCATAAGCCGAGCGATAAATCATAAGCGAGCGTTCCCCGTGAATTCCAGCTTTGTCCCCATCCGACATTTAATTACGGCTAAAAGCCCAAGCCCAAGCGCTCGCATAATCAGGCCGATCGATCGACCGAGCAGCCCGCTTTTCGATCGGCCCAGCAGCTCGTTCATTAAGACACACGCGGCCACCCACCATTTTTGTCTTGGCGCAAAATTGCTGGCTACTCCGCTGCTCTAGCCGTTTATCTCCCGCACGCCTTCTCTTTCTCTCTTGCGGCCCTGCCGCTGCAGGATGTTAATTTATCGGGCGCGCGGGCGCTCATACCGATTTTCCGAGAGCGCGCGCACACCCGCGGCAGGCCGAGGGAGAGAGAGAGAGCAGAGCGCCATTCATGAGCCCCGACCTTGGACGAGCTGTCTCTCGAAAGCAGCACGGCGAACGAAAAAGATCGCTCGAATATAAAAAGCCCCCAACACACCCGCCGCCGCGACTACTATGTATGAGCTCGAACGGGAGGGGACGGGGGAACTCGCTGCATTCCCCGGATATCTCGGGGCACAGGTTGAGCACGTGCTCCCGCGGGCTCCCTGGCTCCTTCTTTATATCGCCCGTTGCAGCTGCTGCTGCTGCTGCTGCACCTTGTGTGTGACCGCGAGAGAGAGAGAGAGAGAGAGAGAGAGAGAGAGATCTTGGGCCGAGCTGTGCTGACCGGCTTTTATCGGGGCTCGCGCAACGATAAGCAGCCACGCTCACGCGTCCGGGTATAACGCCACTATACGATATCGCTATATATACATTAAACTATGCGCCCCGCCCGATTTTTTAAAATTATCGCTTGCTGCTGAACAAACGACCGCGATTCGGATTAACTGACGTTTCAAGGATGCGCTCTCGGTATATGCATGTACACACAGAAATAACGATCATTAAAGTGAGGGCCTGGAAAGGACATATATCAAATCGGTTTTATACTCATAGCAATTATTTATTCATTTATTTATTTATTTATTTGCCTTTTTTATGTATGGTTACCGCTTGACTGATTAGCAGGCGATGTCATTTGAAATTGGACCAGTATCACCAAGTAGGTCGTGATAGAACTGCACACCTTTAGAATGTTACGTTACGAATAAACATTGCAATAATTCATAAAGACCGCTTGATTTACTAACTAACGTGTTAGCACTCACCGATTGTATTAAAGAACCGTCCAAGTCGAAAAAGCCGCAGGCAGAAAATCTTGTGTGCATGTGCAACAAGTACATTGAAAATTCCTTTAGCTAATATTAGAAAAACATTAAGACCTCCTTGATCGACTTTTATTAAAATTCATATCAACATTTCAAGCTTACCTCTTTCAAAATCGCTGCATTTAAACAATTCCTTATTACCTTGTGCACGATGAGTCCAGTCTTCTCTATCTAAAAAGAAAAGATTATTGATAATGAACTCCAATGAGCGTCAATGGTTTGTGGAAAAAAGCATACGTTTACCTCATTTTTAGTCCTGATGACAAAAATCGACAAAGCCAGAAACGAGCATATGTAGCTGATCAAATAAAACAAATGATGGCAATGCTCGATGATCGGGAAATACGTTCGCCATTCGATGAGGAGATTCAGGGTAAAGTACGAGTAAATAATGGCGCAAAAGAAGAGGTAACTGATGCTGAAGAGAATAGGCAATTCGTAAAACCGATTGACCTCCTGGCAAAGCTCGAGCACAGAGTGATGCAGGCTACGAATGGTCGAGAGTAGTTGGAGCTTCTTCTGGCCAACGAGAACGTTGCCGTTGATCCTGGCGTTTCTCGATCCAACACTTTGAGGGAAGCTGTTGGCGAGGCTGCACAGCAGCTCGTTTATACTGCTGAGCATGTGCGCGAGCACCGACAGCACCGAAATGTACTGCAGGACTAACAGCACGACGATCACGTTACGGCTCAAGCCACTAAATAAGAGAATACGCCGCTGGAAGTACATGACGCCGGAAACTAAGACCATCATGATGGTCAGTAAATAGGTGGCGATAAAGAGAAATATGTCGGTGAACCACGAATCTCTTTTTATACTGTGACCGTTAATGCTGTGACGGTGGAGATGATCGATTAACGACTTTAGATCGTTTATTCGCGAGATCAGACCCATTGACCATTTCTGGTTCTTGCTGGACAATATCGTGATCGTCACGACGACGAAACAACCCCATGAAACCTCAAAAAAGTCCACGATATGATACAAATTAAAGGTTTTCTTGTACCTATTAATGTGGAGTTCACTACTTGCCAAAAGATTAACCAATATCAAAAGTACTGTTAAGACCGGCGTGTAAACCATGTGGATGCTCGAGCTGGTGATGTATACTACGGTTTCATCTTTTCTACCGCTACTTGTTTTTTCCTTCTCTTTAACTTTTAATGAAAAGGACATAAGGCCAAAAATACTAAAAATACGAAGAAACAATTGAAAACACAAAACACTGCTGAATTCGAACAAATACATTTTTTACTCGCTGTTAAAAGACCGAATGCAAAATAGTTCAGAGAATTTTGCTGCGTGTAATGCAAAAATAATTAAGCAACTATTGGAAAATAATTTTTACGGATGCACAATGAAACAATAAATTTAAGGATATAAACAGCAGCACACAATTTACCAACAAATTTCATTTTTCACTTAATGTAAATGTAGACTTACTTGACCGTAACAAACTACTTTTAATATTATTAAAACGTAATCGTAATGTAAGTGATGAATTTTCCATTTATTTCTTTTAATTAATAATAAAAAGAGCAGAAAGTAATAATTGCATGTAGATAAAAAATATTTGAACACTATACCACAGACTCTTTTTTTAATCCATTATTAATTTATTATCAAAACATCTAACACACAAATCGTATACGGAAAATCGAAATAACATTTTGAATTAACTAATTTTAATCTAAAATGATTATTGACTAAACAAATTTTTATTTTTCAAACTTTGTAGAGTAGGTATGATTATTTTTAGAGTGATCGCCAGGTGAGGTCATCTGAAATTGTACTAGTATCACCAAATACGTTGTAATAGAACTGCATACCTGATGAACATTTGTTGATAAAATTTATAAAATAAGTAAAAGTAATTCTTGTGAATTTAATGAAAATAATGGTTTATTCTTACCGATTGTACCAATGTACCGTCCAAATCGAAAAAGCCACAAGCAGAAAATTTAATATGCATGTGTATTAAATACGTAGAAAACTCTTGGAGCTGCACAATAATGACATTTATTATTCGTAGCACTCTTATCGTTTCATCGTTTTATTATTTAATTTACCTCTTTTAAAATCGCAGTATCCAATGAGTTTCTTATAAGTTTGTGCACAATAAGTCCAGTCTTTTGAATCTAAAAAAAACCACGTATACCATAAAGCATTTCAATGTCCATATGTTGAAAACACTCTTACCTCGTTCATCGTTCTGATGACAAAAATTGACAAAGCAAATATCGAGCACATGTAACTGACAAGATACAAAAACTGGTGGACATATTCGATAACGGCGAAAAAGGTTTGGTTTTCGATGAGAAGATTCACGAGAAAGTAAGAGTAAATGACAGCGCACAAAAAAATGTAGCTGATGCAGAAGAGAATGGGCAGTTCGTAAAACTGATTGACCTCCTCGCAGAGCTCGAGGACACTCTGGTGGAGGGTACGGACGCTTGACAGAAGTTGGAGCTTTCTTTGACTGACAAGGACATTGCCGTTGGCGATAATTTTGCACAACTGAGCGCTCTGGGGAAGAGTGTCGGTGAGACTTCGCAGAGCTTCATTTATGCTTACAAGTATGTATGCTAGCACCGCCAGTACTGAGGCATATTGCAGTACAAACAGTACGACGATGAGGTTACGAGTTGTGCTGCTTAATAGGTAAATTAACTGCTTGAAGTACATGAGGCCGCTTGTGAGCAACATGAGGGCGTTAATCAAGTAGACGAGGATGAACAAAACAATGTAGCTGAAGGTTGGATGTTTTCTGACAATGCCGCCATTGGCAAAGCTGCACTCGCACAGGCTGCGGCAAAAATACCAAGTGGGCAATGAGCTTGATCTCGCTCATTCGCGAGATCAAGCTCATTGCCCACTTGGTATTTTTGCCGCAGAGCGTCGTGATCAACACAGCCACGAAACAACCCCATGCCACTTCAAAAACGTCGACAAACTGAAACAAACTGAAGGTCTTCCCGTACCTGTCAACGTAAAGCTTATTCGCAGCTAAATAATTGCCCACGATTACCACTACGATTAGGATAAAGAGGTAAATTATGTAAATGCTTGAACTAGTAAAATACACTTTGATTTGATCTTTCATGTCGTTTGTTGATTTTCTCTTTACTTTTATTTTTAACGAAAAAGATAATAGCCCAAAAATACTAAAAATACGCAAAAGCATTTGAAGACAAACTATGCTATTTAGTTTTATAAAATGCATTCCCTAGTCAATGATATAGTTTTGAATTTCGCAATATTGTCTCAAGTGATAATTGCAATACGTTTAATAAAAATTTACTATTGAGAAGAACATAAAGTTTCAACAAGTAGACGATTGCAACGGATTAATCATATTAAGTAGTTATCACCCTCGTATAATCAAGTAGAGTATACTTTTTTTCTTAAACTCGTATTTAATTTACTTGCACGTACAACAAAGACTCCTAATTACATTGCATAAATTATTATTCGTTAATTTTTGTATGATTATTTTTTTTATCATCACCAGGCGAAGTCATCTGGAATTGGACTAGTATCACCAAATATGTCGTAATAGAACTGCATACCTTATGAATAATAAAATAGGTAAATAATAATATGAGAAACAGAAAGAGGATCACGTTTTTTTATATAATTCCTTGTACTCACCGATTGTACTAAAGAGCCGTCCAAATTAAAAAACCCGCAAGCAGAAAATTTAATACGTATGTGCAGCAAGTACGTTGAAAACTCGTTAAGCTATTATGATAAAAATATCAAAATTTAATGTCACCTTGCACTGTGTTCTATTTGGCAACAAAAACTTTAAGCTTACCTCTTTCAAAACGACAGTATTCAAAGTATTCCTAATAAGCTTGTGAACAACAAGGCCCGTCGTCTCGACCTTAAACGGCCATAAATTTAAAAAAATCCTTTCAATATTTATTTTTATTTTTTTTTGCGGATGTATGCATATATCTTTACCTCGTCCATAACTCTAATCACAAAAACTGACAAAATAAAGAATGAGCTGATGTTAGCAAAGAGAAAGAAAAACAGTAAGACGTATTCGATGACGGCGAAAATGGCTCGGTGCTCGATGAGAAGGTTCACGAGAAAGTAGGAATAAATAACGGCACAGAAGAAGAGATAGCTGATGCAGAAGAGGATCGGCAGCTGATAGAATCGGTTGACCTCTTGGCAAAGCTCGAGGGCAGAATGGTGAAGGCTGCGAGTACTCCAGAGCAATTGGAGCTTGTTCTTGCTGACGAAGACGTTGCTGTTGATCGCGGTCTTGTTAAATTGAGCGTTTTCAGAGGAGCTGCCCCCAAGCTCACGTAGCACGGCGTTTATGTTGGCGAACACGTGCGAAAGTACTGCTAATACCGAGGCATATTGTAATATGAACAGCACGACTATCAGGTTACGAGTTGTGCCGCTTAACAGATGAACATTCCCACTGAAGTAGATGATGCTGGTGATCAACAATGTCAATGCGTAGCACAGATAGATGACCATAAACAGAAAAATATAGATAAACGTTCGATCGCTTTTGCTACAGCCTCCGTCACTAATAGGCCTGCTCAGCTGGTCTACGACGAGCTTTAAGTCGTTTATGCGGGAAATCAAGTTCATCGCCCATTTGCTGTTTTTGCTACAGAATATCACGATGCTTATTGTAACAAAACAGCCCCAGAATACATCGAAAAAATCTACAAACTGGAATAAATTAAACGTCTTTGTGTATCTGCAGCAGTAAAGCTCACTCACTGCAAAATAGTTCGCCACGATCATGAGTAGAGTTAATGCTAGTCCGTAAACATTGTAAAAACTAGTGAAATACATTTGGCTCTTGGTCTTTTTGTCGTTACTTTCAGCACTTTCCTTTGTTTTTATTTTCAGCGAGAAAGGCAAAACGCCAAAGACGCTAAAAATGCGCAGGAAGATTTGAAGATATCGTACGTTGTCAAATTTTAAGATAAACATTTTTCGATGTTACATAGGCTAATATTTTATAAAAGTATTCGCTATTTGTGCGCAAGAATAAAGAGTTATTTTATTATTAACCAGCAAAGCGAATGATTAAGTTTTTATAGATTTTGCTTATAGTACTTATTATTGTATTAGGAAAATTAACTATAAGACTATTGTACTTAGGTGACTAATGGAGATAAAAAAATGAAGGAGGTTATAAGATACAAAGTTTAAAGTTGAAATAATTGTTAATTTTTGTAGTACGTGCGATTATTATTTTGATATTCAGCTGGTGAAGTAATTTGGAATTGAACCAGTATTACCAAGTATGTCGTAATAGAACTGCACACCTTATTAATATTGAAATGTAAAATAAGTAAAGTTTCAGGCTTAATTTACTCGAAATGTAATAGTTTATACATACCGATTGTACCAAAGTACCGTCCAAGTCGAAAAAGCCGCAGGCAGAAAATTTTATGCGCTTGTGCAGCAAATACATGGAAAACTCCTTGAGCTGTCGCGATGGATATAACAAAGTTCATAATTATGTTTGCATCATAACTCCGATGTTATCCTTACCTCCTTCAAAATGGCAATATTCAACGAATTCCTAATGAGGTTGTGAACAATATGCCCCGTTTTTTCAGCCTAAAATAGCAAAAATTTTATAACGATCCAAAGCGGCTAGTTAAACAAGAAAGAAAGAAACAAATATACAATTACCTCCTCCACAGCCTTGATTACGAAAATTGACAAAACGAAGAAGGAGCAGATGAAAGCAAGAAGGTACAGTGACAAATGGACGTATTCGATAATCGTGAAAAATGTTTGATTTTCGATGAGAAGATCCACGATAAAGTACGAGTAGATAACGGTGCAAAAGAATAGGTAGCTGATGCTGAAGAGAATCGGCAGCTCGTAGAACCGGTTGACCTCCTGACAGAGCTCGAGCACAGACTGGTAGAGGCTACGAGCAGACGAGAGCAGCTGGAGCTTCTTTTGACTGATCAGGACATTTCCATTGATTGTGTCCTTGACCGATTGGGGACTGTGGGGAAAAGTGTCGGCGAGGTTGCCCAGCGTTTCGTTTATCCCGCTCAGTATGTCAGCTAATAAGCCAAGTACCGTGGCGTACTGCAGGATCAAGAGCACAACAATCAAATTGCGACTGAGGCTGCTGAACAGGTAGATCAGCTGGTTGAAGTACAGGATACCGGTAATCAACAATGTCGAGGTATTAAGCATGTAGACGACGATGAAAAGGAAAACGTAAATAAAAGTTGGGCGTTTTCGAGTACGGCCATTGGCTAAGCTGCAGGCATAGAGATGATCTGTGATCAGCGTTAGTTCGTTCATTCGTGAAATCAAGTTCACTGCCCATCTGCTGTTTTTGTTACATAACAGCACAATCGTGATGGCAACGAACGAGCCCAAAAACACCTCGGACACATCAACAAACTGAAATAAACTGAAAATATTTCTGTACCGCCAAGAGTAGAGATTACTGATTGCTAAATAGTTTATCGCGATTATGATTACGATTATTGCTAGTGTGTGTAGGACGTGAAATTTTGAGCTTGAGAAGTGCACTTCAATTTGATCTCTATTACCGTTGTTCGTTTCTCCCTTTGCTCTAAACTTTAACGAGAAAGACAAGAGTCCAAAGACACTGAAAATGCGACGGAAAAGACACGGAAAAAATTTCAACCTATAATGTACTGCTGAATTTGAAGAGATACATTTTTTATGCAACAATGGAGTTAAATTTACAAAGTGACGTCGAGTACTGATCGTAAATACATATGATGAATTCTACTAATTACGAATATGCAATAATCAAGCAAACTATGGAAAGATCAATCATTCAGACATACCTTGTAGTTGCGTGATAAAAATTATAGATACAGGAAATACAAAAGTTATGGATAAATAACGCCGATATTAAATCCATTAAGGTATGATTAAAATATTAACCGAAAGATTGCTTCAATGCGACAAACTACTTTTAATTTTAATAAGTATCCTCATTGAGAATAATTGATGTTTTCACGTACCTCTTTCCAATTATTAAAAGTGCAATCGAACACGCAGTAATAATAAACCTATGTACGTTTTCATTAAAAAAAAATACATAATTTTTCTCTTTATTAATATTTTATCTGAACAAATATCTAATTTTACAAAGCCAAGGATAACCTTGAAGATATATCACGATGATTGAAAATCATTCGAGATGAACTTGAAATTGAATATCTTGACGCATGCCTCATTTACCACTTCAAGAGGATGATATTCTATTATTATTGCTTTCTATCTGATTAAGAATAATATTCACATTAGTTAAGATAAGAATCCTAAAACTTCAAGTTCACGTATTTAATTAAGGAAGCTATCGGCAACAACGCAGAATCGATGAAATTCCACGCGGAATTTCATCGATTTCATCGTACAATCAAACGTGCACTATATATAAAAATATGTAACAGTACAAATGTTCTATAAACCGTGAAAAAAAGGTTAAAAAAAGGTTAAGCTATCAAAAGTAAGACGTCGCATTTACAATGATGCGTATATCTCGACTTAATGCACCAAGAAAAAGAAAAAGGCCTGATAAAAATCGGCAAGCTAAATTGCTGTCAAATAATTATTTCAAACGGCCAAGGAGATAATGTCAGCGCGAAACTGCATTAGCCGAGGCCTATCTACATTCGCCGATCGACGTATCGAAAAATTGTGGATTTCCTATCGAATTCGGGGGGGGGGGCCGGGCCGTACACTTTTCA
>JAPYYQ010002146.1:0-22509 GCA_030522585.1 Anagyrus pseudococci | reverse complement strand
TTACGGATTCGTGTTCAGCGGCAAAAAATACATAAAAATCACCTTGGTGATTCCATGGACCTCGATCGGCTACGAAACACCCCCTGGCGCCTAGACTAGATGAAATAATGTTGTGCGACGTTTCGTTAATGGCTTTACTTTTTATTTTAAAGTATAACGTATTGCAATAATGAAATTGCACAATAATGGCAGCATTATAAGATTTCACTTTGAAATTAATTACTGATCATTAGTTTTATAATAACTTTGAAGCTGTATTAATGGCTTGCAGAAAACATTTTATTTTGTTAGTTTTTTGTTTTTCATTACATTCTTGTGCAGTAAAAATGAGATATCTGTATGAAAGTGCTAGCTGACTTAAGATATTAATTTTTCATATACAATTTTTTAGTTTTTTTTTTATTTTTTATTTGTTGTTCAAATCTAACAAGGAGTTTTTAAAAAAATGTTAACGCAATAAAATAAATAAAAAAGTAATAATAATAATTAGTAGTAATAATAGTAACATAAATAATATTTTAGTAATTTATATTTACATGACTGGAAAATAAACAAAATTTTCCCTTCAATTTTGTATGATTAAAAAATCTATTTTAGTCTGCTTGTCTTTCACTTTTTCAAAGTGAACATATAAAACAATGGCACTGTACAATTTACTACAATCAACAATTAATTCAAAGAATTTACATTTTACGTTGGCATTTCTTGAATCAGTAGAAAGATGGTAGTTTTCAAACAATAATCAGCCTAAATAATAGCACCTTTAAGAGCAAGTTTTACATAAACATTTGTATGTTAAAACAAATAATAGTCGAATCATTGTCATTCACTTTTTCGCACAGATTATGACTATGATACGTTTAAAAAACTAGTCTGTACAATAAGACATTAAAGTATTATACTCCTGAGATTAAAAGCTAACTTAAGTTTGACCGGAACCGTAAGTACCAGTTGGCGGTCGATACTGTTTTGGAAGTGTCAAAATTTGACATTTGAATGCATATTTCCTTACGCCAATATTCTTCCACGTATTTTCTCTGCGGCATCCCTCACTGAAAAGACAACAAAATATTTTACTTTTCTTTTAAACAAGGAGAGTGGTAAAGTGATATTCAAAATTCCATTACCTGCGCATACAATCCAAAGCTTTTGTAATTTCGTGCTCCGCTAGATGATACTCCGTAGCTAGGATGTTTACTTGTTCCAACGTAATGGACATACCAGTGCGGTCTTTGGCACTTTTGCAGCTTGTAAACCTTAGACCACGCATGCGTCTACAGATGTGAGAGGAGAGGTGAAGAACCTCGACATTCTTGTTTGTCTTGGCGTGGACGCAGGTCTTCAAGCTGCTCATCATGTCAACCAGAGTTTGATTCAAAGCTGAGCGAGTTCCAACTGCAAAACAAGCAAGTTAGTATCTTTTGATAACAATTCATTTTTTATATTGAACACAAGGCCGTACTTACATCTAGCGGAGGCGGGTTCAGTTGGCAGATTGAGTTTCTTAAAGCGCAAGTAATATTCGTTTAATCTGTCAAAGTTGTCGACGTTGCTCTTCTCCTGGGGTTTTGTAGTGCCGAGGCTCTCGGCCAGCGAGGCCATCTCGTTGATGCCGATGTTGAAAAATACAGGAGTCACGTTAAACGAGATCGTCTGCTTTGACGATGGAACCAGTGGAAGCAAAGAATATATGGCATCGGGCACCGGTAGAAGCACTGTTAAAGCTGTACGCGAGCCTATCACTCGCGGTGTCGGGAATTGGGTGACTTTTGGCTTTCCATCCACACGACTGAAAATTTCAAAATGTTGAGTAAATGAATTGAGATTTTGAATTTTAAAGTATTTGCAAAGTTTGTTAATTTTACCTGGTTTGGATTCCGCACCTTGACAATGTAAAGGTGACTGTGTGCATGTCTTCGACAGCAACAGCCATATCCCCCCACATGTCAATTTCATCTCCATAGTAACTTAGTAAACCTTCGAAAGACACGAGTGGACCCAGTGTGGTGAGAATCAGTAAAAACATTGGGTCTGGTCGTTGGCACCAAAGTTTTGCCATTAGTCCCGAGACTAAGGCCGTTAGCTACAAAAAATAAAATCCAATGATTACAAATTAAAACAATTGTTGAATATTTTTGAGGCTAATGGAATAATAAACGTTAATTGAAAAATTATTATCATTTAGTACTTTAAACAAAATCTAGGATTAATATATTACCGCTTGGCTAAAGCAAACATCTCGCCTGTAGCGGACGTTGCAGACGCGCTGAGCCATTTTGGCATCCTCTTGAACTCTAAAAACCGAATGCGTAAGTCTCGCAGTTTTTAACAAGCCGTCCATGGCTTGCCGTAGCTTCTTCATGCTGGGCCTTAATTCGCTCGTCCAATCAACGATCGAGGCAAAATCTAAGCCCTCCGTGAATTTATTCCGCTGCTGGGTTGAATTGCTCTTGATAACGCGGGTCATCGAATCCATGGCTTGGCACACTTTATCGGAAGACGCATTACAATAAATCACAGTTGCACCTATACGTAAATGCATGCACATTTAATGAACGTGAATCTGCAGGAGCCAGCACAGTAAGTAGCACGAGCACGCATGTGTGTGTATAAGAATGTAGAATTTCTTATGTGTAATCATATTTATGTTTCGTAGCTCGCAAGCTGATTTTCAGAAACATGAATGTAATGGAACATGAATTGTGCAGTGAAAAAAAAAGATGTACTCATCATGCACGTGTAAAGTTTGACGAAATTTCGCCTGTTTCTTAAATGAAATAGAAATGTTCTTTTTTTGCTTTTTAAGAAAAGGTAAAGAAAGAACAAAGATAAGTTAGATCAAGTTGCCTTAGAAGATACAACGAAAACATTGATTGCACAATAAGATAAGTAAAAACATTCTTGAAAACACACGATAACATGGCACTTGATAATCGACAACTTTGCCTCATACCTTCTTTGGCCTTGGAGGCCGCAGAGTTCTGCTTGTCCTGAGCGGGTCCGTCCTGGGTGCCGTTATCAAGCAGCTTGCTCGACTCTTCGCTCTTGAGACCGTTTTTCGGCTGACTCGTTACAACCGTGCTAGTGTTGCTACGATTGTTTGCTAGACAGCTCTTGAGCGTTTGGTTGCGCTCGGTGATGTGTTTGCTGCGCAATCGAACCGCAGGGCTACTGCAGCGGCCACAAAGAAACTTGACCTTTGATACGAGACACATGACGCTCGCCTCGATGTTGAGTTGCGTGAGGTCCCAGGGTTCGGGCTCGTCCGTCGGCTTGTAGTAATTGGCGGACGGAGAGTTGCACATTTTCTGGGTGTCAAGGAATCGTTTGCTAAGGTCGTGGTCGTTCGCTCTCTCGTAATCAGCCTTCTCATCTTCCTCGTTGATGTTGTTGTGGTTGTTGTTGTCTTCATTTTTACAATTATCGTTGTCAATGTTCTCCGTCGAATCAGTCTCTTTCGGCTCATCCTCCACCTGCCAATAACAAAGCACGCCATTATTAAAATTGTAATCATTATCCAATTTACACCTCCATGCCCGTCGGTCTCTAATACGCACCTCAGGAAATATCACAAAATTCTCGTCGGTCTGATGTCGATCGACATGTATGTTGACGACATCATTAGTCGGCGCAAAACCTACGTACTTGTTGCGTGTGCTCTCCTTCGCCCACAAATCTTGTACGCATTCTGGAGTGTCGGGCGTGACGAACTCATCAAAGTCCGGACTGCGCAGATCAAAGTTCAACTGCTGGGTAATTCGCTTGAACGGCGATAGTGATTGATTAACGCGGAAGCCAAGCCCGAGCGAGTCATCGCCGGCAGTCACGTCCTCCTGGACTTTGGCGACCTTGTGCTCCTCGAGAAAAGTGAGTGCCTCCTCAACGAGGCCCGGATCCCAGAGGCTGAGTAGTATACGCGTTTTGGACACCATGTCCTCGCAGATGGGCAGCATACCGCTGGTCTGCTTGTCCTTGGCGAGCTTCATGAGCGAGCGCATCGCCTCGACAACGTCGCGGCGCAGCTGTTTTATAGCCTGAATCGCGTCGTGGGCCATCGTGATCTTCGAGGTGCCTTGGTACAACTGGCTACCTCGTACGGGCGACTCTTTCAATGCCTGCACCAACCTGTGTCACATCGACCATTGTCAACGTAAATCCGTACTACCACGGCTGGGGAGGTAGCCCTTCACTCACCTGAGTAAACCTCCGTTTTTGCTCTTGTGCGAGTGGGCCGTGAAGGCGCCTACGGTCACGAAGTCGTACAGGCCGCACTTGTTGAGCGTGTCGTTGTGCACCCACATTCGCTGCAGGTGAAGATTCAAAGGGGCGAACTCGAGCGAACGGTCGTTCTTGCGCGTCGACTGCTTAAAGTAGCTTCCTGTAACGCAAGAGGGAGATTACGACCAAAGCTCCGGTGGGAATGAGGAACGCGAGCACGGACCTTTGAACGCGGCCAAGTTCTCCTTTGCCTGAGAATACAGATGCAGCAGGTGGAGATGCCGATCGAGCAACTCGACCTGCTTCGTGTGCCAGGGCTCGCGCAGTTCGCCCATGCCCGCTACCTCCTGCAGCAGCTCCTTTTCTTCTTGGATCCACAGAGCTCTGGGGGGAAAAAAATCACAAAAGTCAGAAATTAGGATTGGAAAGTCGTGTGTGCTTTCGCAAAAGCTTCCGTTAAAATAACGCACAGTAATTGCTGGGGGAACTGGAAGCACAATTTGCTCTCGGCCATCGTCTCGTGAACGCAAATGTCACCGCCTAAGCCCGAATGGAATCTAAAAGAAAATAAATTTTGAGCATTAGTTATTGTCTCTCCAGAAACGCGGCGATAACGTTATTGCGAGAACGTCATTTCAATCCTACCTGTACGTCTGTATAAAAGGATTGGCAAACAAGAGTTTCAGCTGGCCCTGATGGGGCAGCTTGATTTTCGTGCCCAATCGAGGCGGCAGCGATTGGGATCGCCTATGGCAATACATCTGATTGGGCGCGTTTGGCACATTGCGCGAGGGCGTGCTCTCGGTGCTGTTGCCCTTGTCCTCGGCCTCCAGGTTCCACACGTTGATCGTCAGGAAACCGACTGTTGTCGCCTTTGCCGATTTTAGTGGGATTCTCAGTCTGTACAATAAGAGAATTAATATTTATATTTTACAAATAATTCGTAAGGTTTTGATCTATTATAAATGCTAACGAAATACACTAAAAATATAAAGAATACAAATGTCAAGGTTATACTAGAGGATCTTGAAAAAAATGTGTTATTTTTCTCGGCGTTATTTCTTATTAAAAATCCACGCGAGCGTCTAAGCCGACCGCAACGCATCTACGACTGACATTCAAGTAGGTCAATTTGCTCCGAGTTAATATTTACACACGTGTCGGTATTCCGCAGCTTCTCTTCTATCCCAACGTACGTTCCATACTTTCCGAAGGAGAAAAACAAACCGACAATTCCTCTGTAACAGCCCAAAAGAAAATCGCCTCTACACGCGAAAAAAAAAATCCGAAACAAATGGAAATAAAGAAGCGGCAATCCATCCGATCGTCCCAGAAACCTCCATCTTCGCTCGCAAAGACCCAAAAGTGTCGTAGGCCGAAACCCAACACCTCGAGCTCGTATTACCGAAACAGCCCGCAGAGAGAGCTCCAGAGAGGCAGTTGTCGATAAAACGCAATGGAGAAGAGGGGGAGTACGCACCTAGGGGTATCTTGGACAGCGCTAAAAACCATGACGGCGCTGCCGATCGGCGTGGCCGTCTGACTGACGCGCTCGCGCACGTCGTAGGCGGTGATGCGGAGCCGGGACTCGGGGCTCAGTCCGTCGCTCGCGCGGAAGCTGCAGGTAGTGAGGAAGCCCGGATTGCTGCTGCGCTCGACCACCTCCGTCCTCGCGTACTTCACCCAGGTCCGAGAGTGGCAGGTCTGCACGTCGACCTCGAGCACTGGATTCGGCGGGCGACCGTGACCGTCGCACAGCAGGTTGTCGCAGGCCAGCGATATTTCGCACATCGGTATCTCCGCCGGATCTGCGTGCATATTCCCCTTTCTTAGTCGAGTTCCCATAGGCGAGCTTATTGTGCATATGCTAATTGTTTTCGAATGGCGCAATTCGTGTGTTGTGACACCGTTGCTCGCGTCACGCAAGAGCATTCGATGCTTACAAAACGAAAGCCGTATATCGCAATGGCCGATTATCTGCAGCAACAGCTGGAGATAACCGATTTCCGGTCCTCTGCAAGCCACAGAGCAGCTGCTTAATTCGAACTAGAGACGCGGCGATTGAATAATTCATCAAACTCGCGCCTTTGTACAGCAGTCTCGAGTTGGCTGTTGTTCAAAATCGATACACCGTATAGTCAGAGTTTGAACTTTCGCAAGGAAAGCTGTACAGCCTCCCGAAATGGACATGACAGAATAAAAAGAAATGCGCTTACCCATGGTGATTCCGCGCTTGAGCCTGAGCATGTGTATGTCGGTGTCGTGCTTGTGCCCGCTGGTGGCCTCCATGCGCTGCCGGAGCGCGAGCAGCTGGCTGCGCATGCACTCGTAGCTCGCGAGCTGGAGCGCCTGGAGCCAACTGTCGCGCTCCTCCGGCGAATTCGCCCCGAGCTGCTGGTAAACGCCGCCGTCGAACACTGAGCCGGAAAAAAAAGAAAGAAACGAGAAACGCTCACTCTTCATTCTTCGTGCTTGCGTGCGATTGATTATTTATAGACTCGCTCGGTCTCTCTCCGCTGTACGTCGTTTCGACGACCAATGACGTTTGCTTGGGATATAAACGTTGATGGAGAGATAGAGAGAGAAATAGAGTGACGTTCGCGAAATGAAGATCGCGATTGATTGTTCGAGTCTTTTCGTTACGTCAATTGGATTGTCGTTAAACGAATTCTTTTTTCTCTTTCAATTCTTCCTTGACGTAAGCCGATAGAAAAGATCGTCAAACTTGATCGAAATAGAACGACGTGTCCAAACATTTTATCGGCAAATAAATATTCCGAAAGATAGACCTGAACTTTGTCTTCTTGTGTATTACTGTGAAAATTGACTCACCAATACTGAAACCATAGGGTATCTGATGGGTCGGTTGTTCAACTCGCACGGCAAACTGCTCGAGTATGATGACGCCAAGAGGCTCGGACCACTGCTCCCGCGACTTGAAGTAGAAGAGAAGATTGCCCCGCAGCCGGCACCAGCGCTCGAGGCTTACTATCGACAGAAGAGAGACGGGGAATATGATGAACAAAGATTCGGAAAGCTGGCCTTGACTTCATATCCACGAAAGCTGGGCCTTCGCGCCCACCCAAGGGAGATAAAGCTTTCTCTCTCCCCCACTGCGATTCAAGTTTCTACGTGGATATGCGACGTCGAGGAGGCAGGTGGAGCGACACTAATGGGATATGACAAAGGGGAAAGAGACTTTGGGGGATGGCCGAGAGGGAGCTTGGCTCTCGCCGTGTACTGCGGATCGTTGGGATTGTACGCTAAAGGAGCAAGGAGCGCGACGAGAGCTTTATGCAAATAATGCTCTCGCTCTTTTTATCTTTTTTTTTATCCCGAGGCCTCTTGTGCACTCGTGTGTGTTTGTCTGATTTGATTCTTTTTTATCTCGACGACGGGGTATAAAAAATCAATAGGAGTGAAAATTTCAAGTTTGCGGATAATCTGGCAAAGGTTTAGTTTTGGTATTTCTGGAGGGTATAGCATTGGTATCGCTTTCAAACAAGTGCCATACTGACAACAAAATTTATATCATCCCTGAACGTAGTGTGTGGTCGTGGTACATCATAAAGTAGAGCTTTAGTATGACTGAGAATTATTTTATTATGGCGTTTCAAAATTATTGAATAATTTTTTAAAGTTACACATAGTTTGATTCAAAATTATGGATTAGTAACTCGAAATATGTAAATGACAAACAGAGAATAAGATTTTACTGACGAATTTGGGAGCGACGAATCAAATAACAATACAGAAAATATAAAATGTGAAATAATTTTTTATCGAAAATGCAGAGGAAGCGTTATATCAACCCCTCGAACGAAAAAAAATACTAGCGACAAAAAGTTGTATCATCTATTTTCAGGCGACAAAAAGTTGTATCATTTTTCCTGTTATTTGTCGAAGAACATAATATTTAACTATATGCCTGAAAAATAATACAACGAAAAATATGATACAATTCGATTTGCCAAACGAATAATAGTTATGTCAAAGAATATTATTTTCTCTAAATGCATATAAAAAACAACGAAAAATTATTGTTTTAATAATTTACTCGTGTATGTCACCGAAAAAACCATTACAGGAAAAGAAAAAAAAATTTAAAGAATTTGTTAAAAAAGGGTATATAGATTTAAAAAATTATTCAATAATATCGAAACATAATAAAATAATTCCCAGCCATACTAAAGGCTATATTCTAGCCGTATCATACCCATAGATTACCTTCAAGAATTTCAGCACGTCGTACGTTTTAAAGCCATACCATCGCCACACTTTCCAGAAATACCGCATTATCCGCGGACTCAAAATTTCAACTCGTTAAAATTCTTGTCGTTATAAAAACGCCTGGATTATTTTGATTAATCATTGTATTAAAACAAGATGCTTTAAGAGATGCAAGCTAGATCTCTATATTGTTTACAAACAAGAGGCAGTTTAGCAGCCATGCGGGATTCTAAGTAAGCATAAGGGTAAAAGGGGTTGGGGGCTGGGGGGCAAAGCATGCAGTTTACAACAAGCCCACACAGACAGCAAGCACAGACTACATGTAAGTTATAAGCAATGGCACACGCGAAATCACTGGCTTGCGAGAGAAAGATAAGAGAGGAGAAAAGCCTGAATTTTGAGAAAATGTTGGACGGTCATATACAGTGGGACGCACTCGGGGACGCGAGGCTTTATCACGCGACCTCCTCGAAGCAACGCACACACACACGCGCGCGCAAACGTGAGGCCGCGTTACTTTTCTTTTTTGTTCTTTTCTTTACGTCGAGGAGGTCGTGATCCGGAAAAAGATGCTCTCGAGAACAGGGGCAGAGAAGACCGGACGATCGAGCGCCGGCTCTTTTTTTTCTTCATACGGGCTTTGAAGATGGCTATTTTCATACTGCGTGACGTCACGGTTTTGGGGACGCCCGAGTATACCCGGAATACACGTCGCGCTGTGTGCTTGCGGCATGGAGAGTGTGTGAAATTATAAGCGATTGTTTTACGCGTGGTTAAATAGTTGTGGTTGTGTGCGATTTTAATTTCAAGTTTAAGTGTTTTTTTTATACTATACAATAAAAGGTACAATAAAGAGTTATCATTCGTGTTTTGAATTTTTTTTGACGATTAAACAATCCGTTTGTGTGTACAAGTGAACGCCTCAAACTTACGTGAATTTTCCTGTTCTATCAAAGTTGGCGTCGAGACAAGTTTTTGTACAAACTGTGTGCTGTTTGCGTGAACCAAAACGGACGTTTTAAAAAGTTTACCTCACATTTTCGTCATCGCGGCTTGGAAGCTTTCCAATGCTAAACGACGTTAGCAATCGAAATTATGAGGAAGAAAAATGTGAAATTAACTTGTATAAAGAAAGACTGGCGGTGATGGTTTTTTTGTTGTTGTGTCTGTTTGTTCAAATTCCTAAATACTGCAACCACGAGGTGTTAGATAAAATTAAAAGGTGTGTTAGTTGCGGAGAAAAACCCAAGGGCTTGACGGTTTAGGAAAAATGTGTCGTAAGGTAAAATCGTCAGACCGAGTGGATTATTTTCAAATAGTTTCAAAGTTACTTTTGTTCCGCGAGGCCGTTTGCCAGCTTGGCGATTATTTTATTGCGCGGATGTTGACTTTCGATTCGGAAGTTGACTTTTGCTAGATTTTCTAAAACAAATCTCTGATAAACAAGAGCAAACAGATGTTGGTTTATAAAAAAGCTTGTGTATCGTACTCGTGTTTATATGAGTATATCTATTATTACATTTTTTTTATATAAATACTTGCATTGTAAATAAACTTATCGATGATAAAACAAATTCAAGCCAAACAAATGCTGGATTAACGTTACGTAAAAGCACAGATTACAATCGATCTTTTGTTTGTTATTATTTTTTTAAACGCGAGCAGCGAAAGAAAAGGCGGTAAAACATTTTGAAAGTAATGATTCGTGTCTGACGGATTGTGGTAAAATTCGCTCGATGGTACCTTTACTCGTGCTGGCCGACACGCAACTGAAGTCTCGCAGAGTCTTATGTGTTTTGCCCTTTTGTTTTTTGCTCTCAGGTTTTTTACCTGTACCTGGAAATATTTTACGGAGGTACTGATTTTGTTATTTCAACCATGCCCCGTAAATATGTACAAGTTTCATTAAGAAAGGACAAAAAAATATACAAAATAAAAAATATAAAATAAACAAAGAAGTACAACCTTATATTTGCATAAACATAAGTTGATTATAACACTTAAGAATTATGAGTAAATCCACGAATCCCGTCAAGTTTCCCCGTGTTAAGAGGATTCGGAAGTATTTATTTCACTGCTACTTTACTTGTACCGGCATTTATTTTTCTTTTCTGCATACTTTCGCTTTACTCTATTGAACGTTGCGGGAGTCGTTAATGAATGTGGAATAAATGTAGCTATACATTCTCTAAATATTATGAAGATAATATTATAAGTTATTAACAAAATTTGTAATAAACTATTTTTGATTGCTACGTGTAATATAATATTACTATAATTTAATTCAATAACAATAAGAAAAATTTACGTATTTTAAATTTCGAATTCAAATGATAGATAAATAAAAATACCGGTGTATAAATAAATATCCGTTAATGAACAAAATTTTAATCGCAATCGTACACTCAAGTTAATAAATAATTATTCGTGCTTGTATTAAGATTTATTAATTTTGATTAATTCAGACACAAAATAAATTAGCTTGTTTGAATATCTTGCGAATTGATTGAATTAGAGTAACCCGATGAAATTAAATTTACAACGTGACGTTGTTGAAATGAAACAACTTTGTTAGCTTGTAAATTTCAGTCGTCTCATTTCAAGTGCCCTCCACCCATTCAAGACTCGATTTTCGAGTGTGTTTGTTCAAAATGTACAAAGTAATTTTGGGAAATGCAAAATATCTCACGCAATCATTTGAGTAATTTTATTTGTGTACAACGATAAACTGATCGATAACTTGTTTTATTTATACTGAAAAATATTGAACAAATAAGTGTTGTCCTCTTGGTAAATAATTATTTATTTTTAAAAATATACTTAGTCTCTACGATTATCTTTGCTCGCGTCGTAATATTCACCTAATGAGTTACTAATTAGCATACACTTATGAATCATGTGATTTTGGTAACGACTCATTAGTATAATTAGTGTTATGCACTTTATAATTATTCTCAAAGCAAAGTTTAATGTGATAAATCATTGTTTGATCATTTATGTAAAAAGTGTTGATATGTAAACAATTAATTTTATTCAGTTTTATAATGTTTTATTAAAATTGGCAAGTGATCTAATTATTATATATAAATATTCACTCCTATGAAATACAATGTAAAAAGAAAAACTATGCATTATGCAAAAAAAATAAATACGTTTGAATGAAAAATATTTATAAATATCTAATGTATAATTGACACATGCTGATCATAAGTCTTCAAAATTGATTTTTTGTAACTTGCACAAAAACACTTTTTCAGAATAACTATCATTATATAAAAGATAAAAAATCAATTTTTGAAAGTCTATAAAAATATTTGAACAATCAAATAATAATATGATATTTGTTGTATTGATACAAAATAAATCAAATAGATTTTGTGCAAAAAAAATATACATAGCTTGACAATACCTATAACACTATCAAATTACTCAATTTAACTAACAAATAAAATATCAAAAAATTCAACATTGATACTGACATTTGTTTTTGCTATAATACACTTATACTTAAAATATCTATTATTTTTATTAAATTGATTTTCAGCTGATAAAATATTTGAAAACTGCATATTTATATTTAAAGGACTGTAGGTATAAATATTACTGAGCATAAGTCAAAGAACATGCAGCTCTGGTATGAATTATGTCACATTAAATTTATTGAGTTGGACATCAAATGAATGCGGCATGTAGGCATTCCTTAAATTTAGAAAAAAAATATAGGACAGTATTGACAATAACTTACTCTCAGTCCTACGAAAGAAGCCCTCCTGACGCTCTCGTACGTAAAGTATACCTTCCTTCTCAAATTTCTGTGAAGGCTGAGTAGCCAGAGTCATCAACTCCTGCTTGTTAAACCTCATCTTGATGGAGATTACCACATCCTTTTCAACCCACAATAGTGCATCTTTAGCTAGAAAATTATGAGTCAGTGAAAATATAAGTCATAATATCTTTTTTCTATTAAAAAGTATATTTCTAAAATGTTTATTCAATATTCTAGAAAAAAAGAATTTAAGTCCATTGTATGTAAAACAGTAAAAAATATTTGTTCCATGTGTATCAGATGTATTTATTTAAAAAGCTATCAGTATTATACAACTATTTTTCTGCAAGATTCTTTTTTTAAACTTTTAATAAAAGAAAGTTATAAAAAGTGTAATAAAAGATTACATTACTGGTTAATAAAAATGATCTAAATTTTAATAACAAAAGTCATAAACTATAAATGAAATTAGATTTAAGTAAAAATAATATTCATACAGTTTTACATGTTACAATTGTCTTAGAAGGCCTATAGGTTTTAAATTATAAGGTGTGCACCACTGTGCATTAGACCATGTAATAAAACATAATTGAGTTATATTTAGAGACCAGAAGGGGCATGTCTCTGTAGAGCTATAAACATGAATTCATAAATCTAATGTGCATACTGAAATATGAAGTTGAAAATTCAAATTTAAAATCTAATTAATTATTTTTCACGGTATAGAAATGAGAATTTATTTTGAAGTCTGTTGAATAATTTTTTTTAAGTTTAATATTAGTAAAATTTATTGAAAACTACCCGGTA
This sequence comes from Anagyrus pseudococci, assembly GCA_030522585.1. Classification (NCBI taxonomy): domain Eukaryota; kingdom Metazoa; phylum Arthropoda; class Insecta; order Hymenoptera; family Encyrtidae; genus Anagyrus; species Anagyrus pseudococci. The sequence continues at coordinate 9,488 of JAPYYQ010002146.1, read as the reverse complement.
TAAAAACATAAATATTGCTGTAATATATAACAATGTATTCAATCCTGATCTCACATAATGATTGTTTAATTCTTGATTGCACATGTGAAACATTTAATGACCGTGTAATTTCAAAAGGCAAACATTTAAATACTATATACGCAATGCAGTCAAGGTGAACTAATCAAGTTACCACGTATTTGTGCAATAAAACAATCTCAAGACACAATCAGACTCAAGATATCACATTCCTACAGCAAGACCACTATCAAGTGTATTAAAAAACACCAACTCTTATCAAAGCCTATAAACTATCAACTTGACTGCATCCATATCAGTTTTCCCTGCAAAACTCGAGTTTTCGCGCAGCCAACACTGCATCCGCACACACACACACGTCAAAGCACGACACTGTAAGTACTAAGAAGCCTCCAGACTGTTGACACAACAAGCAGTCGTAGTTTGGCCAACAAGGCCCAACTGTTGACGAAACATTAGCAAGCCCGACACATACGTACACCCATACAGAGGCAGGCTCCGTTAGACACGTACCCGAAGCGAATAAAAAAGCTCGGGAACAAGTGGGAGAGCATCGCCTTGGCACCTGTAGACACTTGTCTGCGGCGGGGTTGCTCAGCCGCTGTGATCAGCTGTGGTGCGCCGCGGAGCGTCCGGGCGGCTCTCGGCCATATCCCGCGAGCGCGCGCGCGGTCCTGCCGCTTTCTCTCCGGTTGGAAGCGCGCGTGGGCGGAAGACGAGGCTGCGGCCAGCGCCCGTCCCTCTAGGGTTCGGCTCCCATCTCTCCTCGGCTCGGAGACCAGAGAGAGAGGGAGACAGCTGGGCCGCACACCGCGTATAACTGCTGGCTGCTCTGCTGCTGTTGCTGCCCCGGCAACGGATGCGACTGCTCTCTCTGTGTTTTAGCGCCCCATCCGTCCCTCGCCGCGACACCTCCTCGTTGCTGCTGCTGCAGCAAGTCTCTCGCGCCTCGCAGCCGCAGGGAGTGCTGGTGTCCTCCGCCCGGCTCGCTCTTTCTCTCTCGCTCTCACTCGCGCTCTTTCTCCTCAGTGGCCGTTCATCGATTCACCGCGAGTGAGAGGGCTAGAGAGAAAGAGAGAGAGAGGGTCCGTCGCCGGGGCAAGCGGGCGGTCAACGTTGCTCTCAGTTCAGTCGTGCCGGCGGCGCCTTGTTGTTGTTGCAAAAGCGAATTCCTTTTTCCGGAGCACACGCGCACCGGCTCCTTTTCTTCTCTCTCTTTCCGTGATAACGGCAGCAGCAGCTGGCCTGGCGTCGCGCAGTTCTCGGAGATAGAGAGAGATTAGCTGGAGACTGCGTTACCAACTGCGGGTATCCGATCAGCTGACATAATACACAGTCTCTCTGCAGCCGGCTGCGAGTGTTTCGCTTCCCTTCTCCTCTGCGCGTTCGCTTCTTCGTTTCGGAGTGCTAGACTACTGGCTGCAGGTGCCGCAGCCTGTTGCTGGCATTTAAATTTCGCCTATTCTCCAAGCAGGTATGCTACGCGAGATACTCTATGTGTTACGGTGATGGGTTAGGATTTGTCGTGGGTTTGTTTACATTGTTGCCCGGTTTATTCATAACCTGTACAACCACCTTTTGTGATTTTGATTATCAATCTTAAAATATTGTTGTCATCATTGTTTAATAATTCTCCATTCAAAATTGTTCATCAGTACAAATCTGTAGTTTTGGCTTTTGATAACCGTCATTTTTTAATTCCTTCTATTTTTTTTTGTTTCAGTAACGAAATAAAACAGCGCCGTCTTCGACCTCTCCTTCAACGTGTTGTTTTTCAAACATTTGAACATCAGAACCAGTAAAAGAGGCTGTAACCGGATATGGAGGCATTCCTTGCTGCGTCTAAGAACTGCTTGGTAAGATAATTGAACGATTAACAATAATTTATTCTTGTTCTCTGAGAACCAACCGATAGTGCGTGCGCAGCGCCCCTTAAAAGTTACTGTGCTTTCTTAAAAAATAGTAAACTACCGAAGTATTTGTCGCGAAAATATCACGCGCAATTTCCATACCCAATATTTTCGGATAAAAATTCAGAGCGCGCATTCCGCGTCGAAACAGCATGTTTGACAATAAAAAAAAAAGAAGGAAAATATCCAATCAAGTTATACCTTGAAAAAGAAAAATAAAGAAAAAAAAAGTGAATAACCACTTGAACCAGGCGAACCTGTCATCCTACGAGCGCATCCGGGTAGTAATGGGCAATCCGACCTGTGACCTGGATTCAGCGGTGTGCGCGTTAGCCCAGGCTTACCTCGAGCACAAGGAATCAGAAAGCCGGGCTGCCAAGCGGCAGTCGCCTCCTCATCATCATCAGGGAGTAATTCCAGTGCTAAACATCAACCGATCGGAATATCGCGTGAAGACGGAGGTGATCCACCACCTGACCAACTGTCACATTCCCGTGGACTTATTGACCTTCCGGTGAGTACACGCACGTGCCTTCTCTCTGCGGACGCGCTGCTGCTGCTGCTATTGTATATACGCCGCAGCTGTATATAGCCCATCGGTCTCCTCGGGCCTGATCAATACTAATCGCTTGATAGGGCGTGTAACTTCGTTAGCCCGGGCATATAACCCCGAATTGATTCCGACGCTTCTCTCTCTCTCTCTCGCTCTCTGCGCCAACTTGCCGGAGCGGCTATTTTCATTAGAGCGATTAGCGGCCGATAGAGACGCTAATTCGATTGCTCCTCCCACCCCTCCTACCCCCCCATAGCGATAGTTCGCCGATTGATAATTGCCGGCGATTATTAATCGTCGCCTACTTAGCCTCTCGATCCTCCTCGTCGAATTAACTTCCCAGCTTTTTCATATCCTCTCCCCCCCCCGGTCCTTCTATATCCCCGTTGAAAGAACCTTTGCGCAACTTTTGCCGGCGGCTCGAGCCCATAAGTAAATTATGGAAAATCCGCGTTTTATTGCAGTTTTAAGCTTGCGCCGCAGCTATTGATCCACCGCGGCCCTTCTAATGGCTCCTTTTAATTTATGCCCGGGAAATCGAATGCCTATTAATCCGGCGCGCATGTAATAAAAGGCTCGGATTTATTTTCACCCGGGGCCAACGGAATATTGCTGATCGCGTTTGTCAGCTTATTCTTAATATTACAATGTGCTAGTGTCTAAGTTTAGTTAAAAAAAAAAAGAGAGAAAAGATGACGAGAGGAAAGGTTATTCAATTTAATTAAATGAAAGAAGAGCTTTCTACCAAGATAGAGCTTTCAACGCTGCATCGGTATATAATCATAACGTATTCAGAAGATTTGCCCTGGAATTGTAAAGCTGTCCAGAATATCTCGAGGCTCTCACGAAGCGTTTCTTTCGCGCACACTATAACCGCTCCCAACGCTCTCGCGGTCTGGTTAATAATAATCGCGCCCCTTCTGCCCCCTAGACTCTCCTAATCTGGCTTGAATAGATTTCAGCCACTCGTATGGAACATCGCTTTTCATTCGTATATCTTTCGTTTGCCCTCCTTCTCTCACTCCATATTTCACGTCTTTTCAGCTCCGTATACCCTTTTCCTTCTCTCCCTCCCCGCCTGGCAAACGTTTTGCTATTAGAGCTTTGCTCGGGGAACTATTTTAACGAATGGTAATTATTGATGCATGGCATTTACAAAAGCTCCAGCGAATGGAATTTTGCACCGGGACTCGCTTCTCGGAGAGCACGGGCCGGGGAGTGAAATAGAGCGAAATGGAGCATTGTTTTCACCGTGACGTTCATTATTCAAATCGAGATTTTTCAAGTCGATGAATTTTACATTTTTTGCGACTTTCGTTTATCTATGGAAATAAAAGAAAGGAATGAAGAAAAAGCAGGGATGAAAAAGCTCTTGATCGAAGTAATTGAGCTTTTATTTATTTATTTATTTATTTATTTAAATAAAAGGAAGTCGCTACATCTTTTATGCTGAAGAGTAAGTTGCGATCTTTATAGCCGACCAAGCGTTATTAATTATACGCCTGAAAAATCGAAGGAGAACGCCTATTAATATTCCGGCAAGTTTTCATGCAACTCTCTTTCTCTACTTGCCGCGTGTATTGGCGAAAAAAACTTTGCGCTCGTTTCGATAAATCATTTGTGCGAGAGTGCCGCGAGCGCTCACGCGTACATGGCGGTAGCTCGGTGTGTTGGTGAAACGCAAAAACGATGGCTCCCGGCGAGAGAGAAAGAGTGCGCAGCGGATAGCCGGAAAAATAGGATGGTAGAAGAGGAGCCAACTGAATTACCATACTTGATTCGTAAAAGATCGACGAAATTTTTTCGCTCTACCCCATTCCCCCTCACCCCTGCGCACACACACACTGAATTCTCCGGGTTTTCTTCTACGTTATTCGAACGCGGCTGTTGACGTTGCGGTTGCTTGTAAACGAGGCAGGTATTTCGAAGGCTTTTTTTTTAAATTTTAATTCGTTCAGCATCCTCGTTTTATTTATTTTTTTTTGTTTTACTTCAAACTTTTTTCAACCGCTCAGCTTTTTAATTACACGCGCCAATCGCTTAAACTCGCGCAGATTTTTCGAGTCGCTACGGGCCGGGCTCGGCTGCGTGTAAAAAGGCATACACGATATAATCGCTGCCGGCTTCCCCGGTGGATTTTCCATTCTCTCCTGCGCGAGTCGTACTCTCGAGGGCTCATTTGTCGTAGAGTGCAGCTGTAATATGCGACAATATATGTTAAGTTACGCCCCCCCCCCATCCACTTTTCTCCGGAAAATACCCTCCGGGGCCTATGTGGGTTAAGCGCGGCTGGTAGTATAATTGACACCGAAATACGAGGGAGGTATACCCCGCTTGTTACCGCGAGGAGCTTTTCTTTCTCCACACAGCGACACTATACTCGGCCCCGTTGTTGTAACGCAGTTCTAATTTTGCATTTTTTGTTCTCAAGAGTGAAAAAAACATTGCTTATGCTCTGTATGTAAAGAGAGAGATGCTAATAGGCATCTATTACACCAAGTATTCCTGGTTCTTGCGTTTTGGAGTATCTTGTAAATGTGGAATTAAATGTCAGTTTTCTGATTCGAAAGCTGTATGAGGAGAGGAACGCTCGCTTTTACCGCCGCTCCGGATACTCGGCACTTTTAATTTGCAGGTTTGCCAATAATATTCAAACTTTTCGGCGTTTCAATTACACGATTTTTTTAATTAAAGCTTACGTCCTACATACGGTCAATGGAATGTCATTCTTATCGATTTTATCTATTATCGTACAGTTTCGATTTTACTTCTAATCTTGCATCTTTATCGCTTTTATTATCGGTAAATCTATCACTTTACCTATTTTTATACCTCAATAGTTCAAATCAATTTATATAGATAATACATAAACAAGTCGGAAATATCGAAGGCTGTACAACAGCTAAGTGTATGCCAGCATGCAAGTGCCATTAAAATTACTCGTTCCTACACGGATTGAGCAAAACGATCTAACCTCGAATAAGTTTCAAATACGCGAGCAATATCTCAATAAGCCGTCAGCGGTCTAATTTTTAATTTAAATCGCACACATCCGACAGCAGCGAGTGCATTCCTTGCCTCCCACATACACACACACGCACACACGCATACACGGGGCAGATCCAATATCGAGCAATCACCGCACATAACGAGACCGTAAGCTCGTAGCGCACGTACAGTAGAAAAGGGGAGTAGGGTGGAGGGTGGTGGATCGAGGGTATCCAGCCGCCAAAAAATCACTTTGTCCGCAGTGAAATGAAATTCTCGCGGCGGAGCTAATATCGACGGGCTCTCTCTCGCGGCCGGCACTTAACGGTTTAACAAAAACGAAGTGATTTTACTTTGGCGTCGCGGGTATACGGGACGGCGCAATATAAAAACCGACGTTGCACATCCGATCCCTGTCCCCTTCACCTCCCCCAATAGGCTCGGCTGTCCCGAATGAAGATAATTTCAATATGCCAATATGTAATACACAGCATAGAGAGAAAACGCGAGAGAGAGAGAAAGAGAGCGTACAGGGCAGCGTGTCGGAGAAAAAGAAGAGGTGGCGTGCGCCGGTGTATACAGTGTGTGTATATAGAGGGTTGAGCGAAGCCAATAGCGCGCTGGGCTGTCTGCTCGAGCGAAAAACTGAAATTGGCTGTTGTATAATTGAATATCGGAGGCTGCTGTGTACGGCTAACGAGATTATTAAGGCTACGTGCGCGAGCGTACAGTATATAGCATATACGTATACGTATATATACATGTGCTGCACGCGCTGCTATATCGCAGCGATTGTTTGCTCCCGACGAAAGTTTGTTTTTCCTTTTCGCTATCTCGCTCGCTCGCTTTGCTCTCTGCTTTGCTTTTCTCTCGCTCGCGCTTTTTTTTTAGTCATTGCGGTTGCGGGATAGTCGATTGCGCCCGTTAATTACGGCTTAATTTTTATGTGATGATGGCTTTTATTCGGCTTTTTTTTCGTTTTCTATATTATATAATCAGGAAAATTTGAGTTTTCCTATACAAGCTTCTCTATTATTGTTTTTGTATTACTCGTGTTTATCGTTCGTTATTGCTCGTATTTTTCTGGTTTATAGTACAAATAATTGTAGATCGATAATTGGCGAGGGATGAACCCTTTTAAAAGATCCGTTAGTTTTATCTGAATGCTTTTTAATTATAAAGAGAAGCGGCTGTTTTTATTCAAAGCTCGAAAAATCAATTTTTTCTAGCGATTCGATATTAATTTTAATGGCAAAATAATGTCGCGTTATAAAATTGATGAATCTGCAGGTTATTTAATTCAGCCGAAAGCATTATTCTGTAGGTACAATCTTGTTTAAAAACAAAATTATTCGTTATGGGCTAAAGCTTTAAATCGCCAAGCTAAAGTGAAAAAAAAGAATCAGCCTACTATCCAGCGATGGTTTTAAAAGTCATCGAGGAACCCGAAAATTGCAAGCTTTCAAAACATAATTTCACCCTGAAGAACATCATCGCAACTCTCGCGCTTGCAAGAGTGTTAAAAGGGGGAAGGAGGAGACAGAGGTGGATAAAAACTACGACATAAAAGCTAAATTACAAACATTCCGAGCTCGATAACACAGCCATGGAGGGGCCGATATGTCAGTGAAATAAGTGTCGCCTGGCCTTTTCGTCAGCCTCCCCACGTATCCCTGGCTCTTCCATCGTATAACGACGATCACGGCAGAGAGACGTTTCAGCGAGTGTCGTTTACTCGGAGCGCTACTCAAACTCGTCCGCTGTGCCTTTTTTTACTCCCCAACTACATAGCTTTTCTGTGGAGGGGTGTAAGCGCGTGGGGGGCTTAATGGATTTGGAGCAGCTTGCGCGCGCTCGCTAGAGAGCAATGACGATTACTGTCTATAGCTAGAGGGGCAGGGGGAGAAGGTTTTTTAAATTTTACTGCGTGGATGGTTCTTTTGAGGCGCTTTGGTATTTAGAGGGGAGGGATGTTATAGACTTGTTGTCATTATTTGGGGAATATTGTCTATAGTTGGGTGAGAGAAAACATTTTTAGTGGTTTCAATGTATTTGTTGAGAAAAATGTTTTTTTTTATTAAAGTGTTGCTTATTTTTTTTAAGTAATAGTTTATTATGATGTTCTTGTTATTGTTATTGATAAATAAAATAATAAGATATATTTAATAAAAAAAGAATAAGGTTTCAATATGTCCTATATGTTTACACAATCTGATGTATATATACATATTTATTTTAATAATTTTAATTGTAAAAAATATGAAATTTTTAAATAAAACAAATACGTTATTCATTGGAATTTAAAAATAGAACTGTAAAACGAAAAGACTATTTTATGTGCAAACATTTGTTTTTTACTTGATTAAAAAAGAAAAACGTTAATTTTCTGTATATTGAATAATCAAAACTTTGTCGAAAATCTGTATGAATACCTTTTACAAGCTACCGACCAGATAATAAAACAAATTTTTCAACCTTTGTGTACTCAGAATCGGCTGTTTCTTACAAGAGTGGTTATAAAAAAAAATGAAAAAACTCAAGGGAAAACACCTAGCAAATATATAACTTTCCTGCAATCGATAATAAAGTTAATAGACTCGAAAAGCTAAAAACACAAGTGTTCATTAGAGTCATGGCGATAAACAAAAACCAAAAAGTACATAAATCCCATTGTTCAGTTCGAAAATAAAGACAGGATTTTCGTTGGCAAAAAATCAATAAAAATATCTTAAATATTGAATTCGTCTATACAAACTCGGCTCGTTACAAAACCAGTAATTTGATTTTTTCTGAAATTCGCACACAAAAACACTCAATCCTCGAAATATCCCCAAAAAGCTCTCTAGCATTCACATATCGAAAAAAACCCGTAATAAAATTCTTAATTCCCCGTAACGATCCGCGTAAGTCCCAATATAATTGCCAGATAGCCGGCTATGAAAACCATTAAAATATTGTATAGAAAAACGAGAGAGGGAAAGCAATTCCCAAAGCTGTCAATACGCAGTATAACGCTCGCGCATTTACAACTCCCTCCCCGTACGTCATACGCGTTTTCGAAATAATGACTGCAATCCGGGCCCCTTTCATCGGTAAAAAGAACTATACAGGCTCTTTCTCCGAACATAGCGCTGTTAAAAAAAAAAAGCTCGGGGAATCATAGGCGTATCAATTTTCACTCGGAATTTTGCCTGGCGGATCTCCGTTCTATATAATACACGCGAGCGTTCTCGTGCGGTTCTCTTTCATCGGGGAAGCACGTAAATTCATTTGCCTCTTGGCTGAATCATCCGCTCGCTGGGCCGGCTCTTTCCTTCCCCTCGGCGCGTTACGGTTATTAGGAGGATCTGTTAATTTTAATAACTAACGCAGGTTTCGCTTTGCCTCCTTGGCACGGCCCCGGGCACTTTCGGCTCGATGCGGGAAATTCGGGCGACATTGCCGGGCCAAAAGGATATACCTAAAGGGTAGCCTGTATATCAGATGCTCCGTCCACTCTCGCTTTTACGTCTGTTTTTCTAAAGCTTGCTGTTTTCTTTGTTGAATTCTTACGTTATATATTTTTACGATGAAATTGATTTTACTTTTTTTATTGGATATTTGAGTGTAGATTTATTTTTAGAGTTATTGTTGCGAGTGGTGGATTTAAAAAATTTTAACTTTTTTTTAATTGAAAAAAATATTGAATTCTTTTTACAGTTTTTTCAATTTTAACAATTACATTCAGCTCTTCCATTTCAAAAATGGATTTAAAAAAAGAAAAAATGGAACGTGTACCATACTGCTGGATGGTTAATAATTGGACAGGGTTATGCGTCATCTCTCGGCGCTCGAGAACAGTTGACGGTCGTCGACGCGCGTCCCTGACCGTCGTTGACGGTCAAGTTTGTGATCTCGCGCGCTCCGCCCCCCCCGCCTGCTTATAAGGTAAAACGCCCAATAACGGGACAAAGTAAATATCGATACCTAAATCAGGACAGCTAAATATATGTGATAAAAAATATTAAAAGATGAATTAA
>JAPYYQ010002145.1:0-24312 GCA_030522585.1 Anagyrus pseudococci | reverse complement strand
TATTCGACTTCTACAACAGATAAATTTTCTCTCTTTGCCTAATTCTATTGAGCGCGTCCGAGCCCACGTGCTCGCTTGCCGCGCTCTCAACCGGAAGTCAAATCTCTTTTATTTATATATATAAAGTAAATGACGTTTTTCATTTGACGCAATATTTTTAATTTTAGCGCGATGGAGTATCTGAAGATTATGATAGGCACAATCCTGAACATAAGCAGATTTATAAATTCATAAGAACTCTTTTCAATGCTGCACAACTTACGGCTGAATGTGCCATTATAACGCTAGTTTATCTTGAACGCCTGCTCACATATGCAGAAATAGATATAACACCAGCAAATTGGAAAAGAATTGTTTTGGGAGCAATTCTTCTAGCTTCAAAAGTGTGGGATGATCAAGCAGTCTGGAATGTTGATTACTGTCAGATCTTAAAAGACATTACTGTAGAAGACATGTAAGTATATGAGAATCCTTTACATTTTTTGTAAAAGAATCATAAGGATTATTCTTTTAAAAATATGATAAAATCGATTTATTAATTTACTCTACACTTTTAATCAATTTTTCTAGGAATGAATTAGAACGGCAGTTTCTGGAAATGCTTCAGTTTAACATAAATGTTCCTTCGAGTGTATATGCCAAATACTATTTTGATTTGCGCACGCTTGCCGAAGCGAATGAACTGACATTCCCTAGCGAGCCTCTCAGCAAAGAGAAAGCCCAAAAGCTAGAGGCGATGTCGAGAGTATACGAAGACAAAGTCATGGCTGACGTTTTACGAAACGGTATTAAAAAGTGGTCCAGTTTGGACAACGTGTGCATAGGAGGCCACAGACGTAGTATAGCTATTTTGTCTTAAAAAACGTAAAAAAAAAGAAAAAACAACTGTTATGAATATCAAAAGCTAATAATAGTTTTTGCCTTTTCACAAAAGGTATATCCGCAATACTGAACAAGTGATGTGTAAATAGCCATCTGTGAGGATGATGGCGTAGATACTCGTTGTGACTGTGAAAATGGCGTAATCAAATTTTTTATATAGCGTGAAAGTTTTTTATAGTTATTGTGTGATTTATGATTTTTACAGTGCTATTTATTTTTTATTAAGTTACATTTATTTGGCGTTTCAGAATTGTACATTTTGTGAATTCGAGATAATTTGCTATTAAGTAGAATTATAAAGGTGATACTTAAAGAAAATTCTACACAAATGTTTGATAGCTTTGATCTCGCATTTGCACTCGAGTCAAATTTTATGATTATTTTGTTTTTTGATAAAATACTAGATAAAGTAATGTATGAATGCAAAGGCTGATTTTTAAATGTTTTTTTTAATAGTATGCAATGGAAATAGCATTTTTGTGTGTATCGAAAAGTATTGGTTCTTGCATATTTAATTCATGCCAGAACAGTCTGGGAACAAAGGAGTTTTAAAATATAAATCAAATTCTTTATTTTAATTTTTTTCTTTTACACGACTTACGACTGAAGTAAACTTAAGTGTGATAACGGTAGATTACAAAAATTGCATCTTTTTAAAATGTATAATTTTGTATTTTACAAAAAGTTACAAAGTAATTTTTGAAATACTTAAAGAAATAGCTAAATCAAAATGTTAAAATTTATTATTTTCTACTGACTACCTTTTTTGTAGTAAGTAGATAAAATAAACAATTTAATAAAAATTTACATCTACAAGAGAAAATCAAAAATGCAATGATAAGTGAGAAATCGTTCTGCTTTAATTTGTTTTAAAACTCGCAGAAGTGCCAATACTAATCGAAAATTTGTGCTAAAATAAGGAAGTTTACGTACTAATTAAATCACTTCGCGACGAAATAGGAGCAAATACAAATAAAAAAGTAGCCAACAAAATTATTATTAACGTTTTCTATCAAAAACCAATTATTTTTATAATTCAAGGTGACAGTAAAATATTCGTAATGCTGCAACACTTGCTTGATTCCACATATAGTTCCTTGACTTTTTCATTTTTACTCATAATAAATGAAACGAAAAACATCCTTGAAATGAAAGTGCAAAGAAAGAAACATGAAATTTAATGGACACCAAACTGAAACGATAAAGTGAGGATGCATGAATGACGCTTTGGACGTCATTGTAAGCGTAGAATTTTTCATGCATAAATCTATTTTTTTATATACAGTTAAAAAAAGACATAGGAAATCATTATTAAGACAATCTAGAGTCCCAATTGCGTCCTGTATAAAATATACTACTGTCGTTCCGTGCATTTTTTACAACGTGAATGACTGCTTTAGTAGGCTGTATATTATAGTGCATCCGATCACGCTTTTATTGGTAATTAATTTGAGGGTAGACTGCGATGATAATTACTGTTCTACTTTTTATCAACACTCAAGCAATCATGAATACTTTAAGTTTATTATAGTCATTTAAGATTTTTATTACGTTTTATTTAAGTTTTAATGTATACTTAAATAAATTGAAACTAGATCATTATTTTAAATTTATATTGTTTGTACCAAACAGTTTGGCTTAATTTTTTTTTTAATTCTGTATATGTGCGTTTTTAAAAATCGATCAAAATTCACAAAATTTGATAATTGAAGGATATTGATCCTTGGGCTACAAAAACCGGATAGTTATTGGCAAATGTGTTCATGTAAAATGTAACTACAAATAAAATTGTTAATATCAGGATTTTTACGAGCGTCTAAATACTTATTAAAAATGTAACGTTCACGTTATAATTTTCACATTCTAAGACAGACAACAAATAAGATTACTTAGAAATTTGTAAAAACGAGAGTTCCTTTTTCTGTATTTATGTATTCGAAATTTTATAAACCAACAGCACTATTATGACTTTTTTATGGTTACTTCTGTAGTTTACCCTTAAATAAAATAAAAGTTGAGATAATTGGCATAAGTATCAAATTAAGTATTAAAGTAATTAGTAGTTGAAACGGCGTACTTATTGAATGCACTATTGTAAAGACCAGCCTTGCAGCTAACGATACTCTGTGACATTTTTATCAAAAGTTAGTCTTACGCATAAAATGTAAAAGCAGTTAACGTGATATAGAAAAATCTTCCATCTCCGTTTGCACGTAATTAAATATCACACGTGCATTTCTTAAACGAGTTTATTAAACTTACGCAGCTATTATAGGCTATTTATCACGCCGATTTAGGTGCATATGTTTAACTTTTTCTTTTTCGTAATAAATCAGGAAAATTTTGCGTTAAAAAGACTGTGGTAGCTCTGTGTTACATAGAAAATTTCTCTTTTAAATTTAATAGGCGACGTGTGTTTAAATTTATTAGAAAAATTTATAATAAACTTTAGATCTCAATTTAAATATGTAAATGAAAATTTCTGTAGATTTTCAAAACTAGATTTCTACATCAAAATATCGTCCTAGACATCAGTCATTTACTCATTTAATATCATATACATTTTTAAAGTACTGCATATAGGACGTTGCAATATTGAAAGTACCATTACTCTTTATTTTTTTCTTTTCGATTAAAAGTATTGCCTTTTAAGCTCTAGCGCAAAAAATTGAAACAATTAATTTCTTTTCTTGTTTGATATTCTAACGTGTTATGTCAACACTAATTTATCCGAGCTGCGACATTTTCTTTTCACGATAAAACGGAAGCGTATTTGTAATTATAATTAGAGACTACTTTTTTCAATGACATTTTTATTAGTAATATTATTGTAATTGAATAGTGCTAGGTTTGTACAAACGTTTTTCAATGCTTTTTTTGTAAAATAATCACGGCTTTTTTTTCTATAAAAAAACAACTCACACAATGCAATTACAATTGTACATAGGAATTATCGGGGCCAAGAATATTTTGTACAAATAGGGCCATTACGAATATAAAATAATCGAGAGAAGGCATCAATTTTGAAAAAAAATCGCACGATATCTATTTTAAGCTGCTTCATACGTCCATGTGTAAAATATATTCGTTTTTATAGCGAGTTTAAACGATTTATGCGTTTGGTGCAAATTTCGTCTCCACCACTTGGTAACGAGATGAAACAGGAATTTAGGGTGCGAGAAAGAAAAGCATGTAAACGATTAAAGCGAAACGAAGAGGTAGAGAAATTGAAAAAAAAAGAAACGAACGAACGATCTCGCGATCGTTAATCATTCATCGTCATATCTTTCTTTAAAATTGCCACCTTTGCAATTAGCGGCTGCAAAGACTCTCCGACATACTTGTACAATAATATCAGAATCGAATTAAGCAATTTTCAGTCGGATTGCACAGTCGATTTAACGATTTGACTGTCTATTCGTCAATCGATTTTATTGTAAAAGTACTAACATTTTTTGTAGTCCACTATTAGCAATTAACGATGTAATAATATCTTGTTGTCATTAAATCAAAACAAAACGCAAAAAAAAATAATAAGAAAATTATAATAAAAAAAAGTAACAAGTGATAGAAATTATTTCTCATAGAATTCAGTCTTCATACTTTACAAAATTGAAATTAACTTGTAACCTTGTAAACTTTAAATGCGCGTAATAAAATAATAACTCTCTCTCTCAAACATACTTGTAACATGATTTCGATCTCATCGTCATAGTTTTTGTTTTTTTTTATTATTATTACTTTAGCGATAAATTCGAGTATTCTTACTTTGTTTCCCGTAATTTTATAAATCTAGTGCCTGGAAGGATGAAAGAAAGTTTTTTCACGCGACAGACGCCGAGACTATGTAATTTTTCATTACATTTTACGTATACTCCGATTATGTGTATTATAGAAGAAAAAGAAAAAATTTTGTTGTTTGAATCGAAAATTTATAACGTTATATGTGCGAAAAGGAGAATTCGATGAAATGTTAATAATTGTGCTCAATAAAATCGCATGTTCATACAATAAAGTAAGCCTATAGTTTATATCCTATTACTCTACATGTTCTTTACAATAAAAAAAAAATTAGAAAAATTCTTTTCCATAACATTGCCCTGTAGATTTCTACATTTTCGCTGATGACGTGCTTTCTCCCTCTCTCTCTCTCGCAGTCTCCTACGCACACATGCACATGTATACGTGCAGCCGGGGTAGGGTAGGTTGACTCAACGGCAGTGCAACGCCAATGCTCGTAGGGGTCGGCGGTGCGCATCTAATACATATTCTCACTTTTTTGACGCAGCTGCTGGTTGTGCCGCGACTCGCGAGAGAAAACCGTGTTCGGCTTCTCACAGTCCAAATCTCATCCGGAGAGGCGCGTTACTTGCCGACGTAATACAGGCGCAATTGTAAAATATAACGCAGGCCCCAAACGAGCGCTCTAGTGGATATAGATATATACCCGTATACATATATACATATGTTGTGTGTTGTCCGCCAAAAACGGAGCGGCGCACACATGACAATCGGCCATCTTAACAGAGACCATCCTCCTCCTACTCCCCCGGAGCAGCTCCATTGCTGCAGAGTAAGAGGATTATTATTAATCGCCGAGGGAGCTGAACGACCAGGGCCCCCCAGCCTTATAGCTGGACCAGCTTCGCACGACCAGCAGACGGACGGAGATTCGAAAGGTACAATGGAGAGCGCCTCTGCGACAAGCTCCGGTCACTCTTTACATTCGCACGCTCTCTCTCTCCTCTCCAGGAGAGTAACGAGCCCAGGCCAACCGACTAAGAGAGAGAGAACACCATATATCCATCTCCTACCTATCATCAGCATATCGTATTTGTCAAGAGCCATTTAATGCGCACTTTTTTATATCGTTCTCCGGTGGGCTATATCCCAAAATTTAGCGCCTATTAGCATGTGAAAACGGGCCTGAAAACTTCTCAAGACACACCTCCCGGGTTCAGTTTTTGCTACTATTTCTCTCTCTCTCTTTCTCTTTACAACTCGATTTCCCTGTAATCATCTGGGAGGAGTACAAATGGGCCGTGACACCCTCTCACCCGGCTCACGAAAGTTATCCAACAGAATTAAAATAGATAAATAAATAAACATGCACGATTTTGTAATGCCGGTAATCGAGTTGTTCGCAGATGTAATTGCTCTATCAGTGTTTTTATTTTGAACGGTTTATAGGTTAAACGTCGCTGAAACTTATATAAAAATTTGTCGAGTAAAGCTTTTACCTTTACATAATGTTTTTGTTGATTTAAAACAAAAATATTCACGATTACGTTACCGTCTCGATTATTTATTTCTTATACATTTCAACAAATTATGAATAGTATTTGTTCAAAAAAGAAATAGAAGAAACTGCC
Organism: Anagyrus pseudococci; assembly: GCA_030522585.1. Classification (NCBI taxonomy): domain Eukaryota; kingdom Metazoa; phylum Arthropoda; class Insecta; order Hymenoptera; family Encyrtidae; genus Anagyrus; species Anagyrus pseudococci. The sequence goes on along the minus strand of JAPYYQ010002145.1, from coordinate 18,058 downwards.
TTTCCCATCTTTCTATATCAAGGTATTTGCGGCACAGAGTTGACTTTATGTATATACATCGCGAGAAGTCACGTGACGTTTTTCTTTGTTCATCGGTATACGAGCTTATCAGTACACCCGGAAAATGAGTTATTTATCGTTGTTTTATCTCTTTTCTGTTTCGCTTTCGCCCGCTGAGTGAATCATTCTTCTATGATTTGCGTAGGTGCGCGTGTGTGACCTTTTCTAATGCAGCAGAGGACAACAAGCCAACGCCTCAGTGAGATCTTGTACTCATTTGCGATTTTTGTCTTACTCTCTATGTTATTTTATTCTTGTTCAAGATCCTACTGATCTCTGAAAGATTGTTTTAACCTACAGTTGCTGATGTAATTACCCTAAGCTTTTGACACATAAACTTGATATGATTTTATGTGTATTAATTAAGTAGAGCTTACGCTTAATAGCTGTTTAAAAGTCTTTGAGATTAAAGAGACAGTAGTATTTGAGGGTAGAAATATTTGGAGCATTTATTTGAGTAATACTGAGACTTTAATCTCATGATGAGTTTATCTATTTTTTTTTTAATTAAAGGTACTTTCTTTTAACAAAAGATTTATTTTTTAGGAATACAGTTATTTTTAAAATCAAAATAAATGGGTAAAATAAAAAAGAAACCTGTGGTTTATGAAAGAAAAAGATCTCAAAATGTTTTACGGAACTTGAGGTTGCGTGAATGTAGTATACGTGGATCATTGAGATCTAATACCAAGGAATTTGAGCGTCTTGCTGAAACAAAATTTATTTTTAAAGATCTAAATGAATTGGTAAGCAAATTTGAATTTAGAAAAGTATTTCAACTATCAATTTTCAATCTATTACTCTAAAATTTTTTCAGAAATGTGATTTACCTGGTGGTCCAATATCAACATATTTGATGGTCTTCAGTCCTGATGGGTAAATATATAAACTTGTTATGACACATGTGTTTTTTTGTTGCCTTTATATTTATTTAATTATTTGTTTCAGCACAAAAGTGGCTTCTACTCATGGAAATCATAAGATTTATGTAACAGATATAACAACTGGAAAGAATGTTAAAATTCTTTCAGGTCACCCTCGCACTCCATGGTGCATAGCATTTCATCCAACTTCAAATGACATTTTAGCTTCTGGATGTTTGGGTGGTCAAGTTCGTGTATGGGATTTAAAGGTAGGATAAAAAATATATTATTTAATAGTTTTAAAATATATTAATCTAACTAAAACTTATTTATGTAATTTTTAGGGTGGTAGTGAAGTATGGAATTGTAAATCAAATAGTCAAATAGCATCATTAGCTTTTCATCCTAATCACAGAATGCTTGCTTTTGCAACAAACAATGAAATTTATTTTTGGGATTATGGAGCTAATTCATCAAATTCATTTATTTCAATTTCTACAAAACATAGCAGGGAAAAAGTTCGGTGTGTATTAAATTTTTTATTTTACTACTTCAAATTGTATTATAGTTATATTTTTTACTATAATAAAATAATATTTTTTATTTAATAGGTATGTAAGTTTTGATAAACTGGGAAAAAAGCTTATTACTGGTATTGAAAATCCAATGCCTCCAATGTCTGAATATCATCGACCTCCGCCTGTTCCAACATGGTTAATAATTTTAATATGAATTTCTACTTATCTAATTAACATACTGATAATACATTTTTTTCCTTAGGGCTTCATCAATTCCGAATTCTTATATACCTCAAGCGCAACTGCGTGAAGTTTTGCTCGAGACAGTTAGCGACGATATCTTATTGAATTCAGCTTCAAGCAGTTCAGTTAGAAATAATAATAGCAGCGTTAGTGGTAGTAGTGGTGGAGACGATGCAAATAGTAACCAGCGCTCGGAAGAGCCGTCAAGTAGTGGTAGCCGGAGTGGTCGATCATGGTCAGTTTACTCACAGGATGAGCCGGTTGACGCCAGGCCAAGCTCATCGTCAATAACAAATAACATTTATATACGGTCTCGTATAAATGCCGACCGACAACAGGCGGCCGACCAGCGAGAACGCGAATTGATGGTTAGATATGGCAATCGACCCCTGGCTCATACGGCATTGATTCGACTGCATCGGGGCACATTAAATTTAATTGAGAGTATGCGCCTTAGGATCCGTGGTAGAATGGACGATAACAATGCCGCCAACAACAACCGCAATAACAACATTGATAGAACCAGCAGCAGTAATAATGACATTGACAATAGGAGGTGGAGGATCAATCGTATCAACTCATTAGATGTGCCGTCTGAATCTACGCCAAGCTCGTCCTCGTCTACACTTGATGGTATTAGTAGTCGTCCTCGTGTGCCACACATTGTCCACCGACGGTTTAACCCGACTCTCCTCCGTTTAAGACAGGAAACCCTCCAACGAATGTTTCCGGAAATAATCAATAATACTTTACGCCCGCTGTCTCAACCGACGTCTTTGCCGCCTTCGAATTCTGGCGCAGACGACGAAAGTAGCGAAGACAGCAGCAGCAGTAGCAGCGACGACGATAATGATGACGAATGGATGACCAAATTCGATTGGGTTATGCGTACCTTTTTCAGGAGAATGGCAGATGAACAGCGCATGCAGCTGCAAGCCGATCTGTTGAACAGTACGTCTTTGGTGGTAAGTAAACAAGATTGTTCGGGACAAAGTAAAAAAAATGTGTGCGCAGCCATCCAAAGCTTTTTCTTATTAATAATATCAATTTATTTAACAGCGTATGCGAGAGGCGTCCAGGCAGCAAGCCTCGGTCCAGGGCAGCTTATACTTCGCCGTGGGATTCGCCCAAGTTCTGCGTAACATTGTCAACAACAGTTATAACACACTGGTCGCGTTTACTTACGAGATGCGCATCACAATGCCAGGAGCGTCTCGTCAAGAGATGCATTATATAAATACAGCATACGTTTTAGTATTGATGAATTTGCAAGAGGACATCAGGGGTTTTGAGCAATGCAGCGCCGACTGCTTGGCGATGTTGCGCAAGTTACGAGAAGGATTGCGTGCCAGGATTGGCGATGTGTTTTCTCAGCCGGAATTTCGGTTTCCCCGCTATCAACGAATTGTTTACTTGTTAAATTCGGAAATTTTGGAGCTCAACGGAATCGAAAACAGATTGCAACTCTGCAACAGAAGGGTAGAACGATTGCGCCGTATACTGCTCAACAACGAGTTTAGAAATCACGAAGAGAGAATTAATGTCGAACTCAACTCGTGGCGTAGCTCCGAAAGAATATTAGCTCCGGATAACGACGACGATCAACCGCCTCAAAGTAGGCGCAGGCTCAATAGAGATTATAACGTCGAGGAAATGAGTAAGAGCTGAAATTAATTTTTAACTTGTTAAGCCTATTATCTATTGACAAACATTATTTTGCAGATTACAACTCAGCGTCGACTGTCGCCAATGAAAGCACGAACGACGCGGCCGGCAGTTCAGCTCCTCATAATCGTTTTACTAATTTCTCTGTCTCGTGTCACTCAGCTTTTCAACCTACCCGGCCGTCTAGTCTTCGTCGGCTCAACATCAATAGTAGCAGTAGTAACAACAATAACACCAGTGGCAACAATACAACCAATAATAACAACAACAACACAGCAGGACCGCGTCATGACGAACCCTCAACCTCTTCATTAAACTCTTCGACTACCGATACCGACGAGTCATCGCAACCTTTATTCGCTTCGACTTCTAATTTGGAAAACCGTTCCCAAATTCCTCGACACCTCCTTCCACCGTTGGGCGACTGGACTTCTATAAAGTTGCGCAACTTGAGGAACGTTCTTCGTAGGAACCAGACCAACTTCGAGTGCATGTGGTTCTTGTTTCACTTCTACATGAGTTCATTGTCATCGACACGTACGGCGAACAATGATAACGAAAACGCGAGAGAACCTATGGAAAATGGTTATTGGCTCCTGGAAGAAAACAGTAATTCGGATTCAAATAACGAAGAGTCAAGCGAACCAGATATGCGTGGAACGCCTATGATAGGTACTACACGAATTCCATACCGTCGATGGGTCCAGTTGGTTTCATCTATGCGAGACTCGGAAAACAGTAGAAAGCTAAGGGTAAGTCAATTTTTGCCACTTGCGCTCTTGTATCATTGCAATAGCCCAAGTCCTATAATTTCTATTATCGTAAATTAACCAAAACGCTACTAACATAGATGATCAACGTGCTCAACAAATTACAGCAGCGACTCAATTCAGAAACACAGTCCGAGCAGAATAACAGAAATGTTGCCTCTACTAGTACCGCCAACTCTTCAATTCTCAACGCCAATAATGCTGCTCCTACTGGGAGTACGACACGCACCGAACAGCCGTCGTTTTTTCCCTTCCGAAGTTTGCGTGAAACCGTGAATTTGCGCCAGAAAGAATTGGAGGAGAAAAGCAAAGCAATTAACAGTCAGCAGACTTCGAGAAATAGTGAAGCGACTGTCCCAGCCGCGTCTTCAAGGCAGGAAACGACCGTAGATAGATCTACTTCTACCGAACCATCTACTACTATCGAAATATCCACTGCTACGGCATCCACTGCTACGGCATCTATTGCTACGGCATCTACTGCTACGGCATCCACTGCTACGGCATCTATTGCTACGGCATCTACTGCTACGGCATCCACTGCTACAGCATCTACTGCTACGGCATCCACGAGCACGGGAACACAGCATCCTTCTGTCGATTCGGAACAACCGGACGGTGCTTCTGAGAAAATGTTTCCCAGTAAGTTGTACAGCGTAACACAAAAATAGCTAATTTTATGTTATCCTTTTAATATCAACTCTTTTAGATGAACCAATGTATGTCGAAGTACTTAGGAAAAAGTTTAGTATTTGGGAAAAACAAGCGCAAAAGAGGTTAATTAGTTTACTTGCCGAGACTTTACCCCAAAGTGAAAACAGGTAAAAATTCGTCACGTTATTATATGCTGTATAAGAATTCATTTCTTGTAATGTGTCTTTTTTTCTTCACTTGAATTATAGAAATACAGCAAATGAACCGTCAGGATCGACTTCACAAGCAAATCCTAGAGTAATACAAAATTACAAAAGATTATTGTTAGAAAAGTTTGGTAACTACATGAAGCAGGTTCGCGAAAGCGCAGCAAAACAACCGCAATCGACTGCATCTTGTGCCTCAACAAGCAGTGATCCGCGTGATGTACCTAGCACTTCTCGAGTAGATCAAAGCACAAACACTGAAAATTCCGGTAGGTAGACGTTAAACTTCTGTAACGTTTTCGAATTTCAATGATTTCTTACGACTACAACCATTAAAATCTATTAGCTACAATTGATTGTATTAATTTTTTTTATAAATTAGCCAATAAAGACAACGTAACATCACCTATAGATCTTTTGTACGCTATGAGTATTGATCGCGAGGAATGTGAAGACTACAATTTTGAACAATCGTTACAAGAAAATAAGAAATCACGCCCACACAATCGAGATCGGTCAAAACCGGTTGTCAACCAAATGAACTGCTATAACAGTATTTGTGCTGCTAATAAGGTTTGCTTTCATGGATTATGTAGTATGGTAAATATGTTCGCATTTCCAAAGGAACCGAGTAATAATATACAAATGGATAGTTTACTAATGAATAGGAGAAGGTTGGTTGTAATTCGAATTGCAATTAGTGTTTTATTAGAAAAAGGGGATTTCGTTGACGAAATTATTATTTGTAGAAACTTTGATCAAAGGGCTCGGCAGAACACACAAAGATTTTCAGACAGTGCTACAAATCGTTCGGCTAGTACGAGTACAGGCAGGAGAACCGATACAAGCAGGGGCCCTAGCACCAGTGACTCTAGACAAAACTGCAATCAGATGAGACAACATCAGTTACCCCGAGCGCTGCTTACCAAGTACATTAAAAATTTACGTTTAATATTGACGTTTCTTATTCCCTAAAACTTTTAATAATTTACGTTTGCCATAATTTTTTTTCAGTGCATATCAGTCAACGATACAAACAGTATACAATATTATTAACGATTCAAGAGAGACTGAAAGTGATACCAATAATTTCGATTTATCGGAAGTATCTGGAAATGTGGATTGTAAGCACTTCGTTACTATTCTTATGTTTTTAATTAGAGAGCTGGGTCAAATCATTGAGGAGAACCAACAGAGTAATGATTTCGACCTTATCAAAAGTTGGGTCATAATTTATTTTGCAACACACTTTGGACTTGAGCTCTCCAGTTTACTGGTGAAACAGCTTAAGGAGTTAATGAGTAGTTCAAGCGTGCCTCCAAGTGAAAGTCAAAACACTGCTTCTCAAGAACAACCGACGGCCTCTACTAGTAGCACCGCCAACAACAATAACGATATCGGACACTACATGAATAGGGAAATTGAGCTCATTCTTAGAAGTTGTAAGTTTTTTTTTCATTTATAATACATTGTTTTCAATAATATAGTAAAAATTTTGTCTTAATTGTAACAATAAAATTATTTTGTTTTAATTTAGATTTTACAAATCGTGCGGAAATCATACCAATATTATCGCGCTTTTTTAATACGTCTGAATATACGCACCGGGAAAATCGCCAGTCTACCAGTAACACCAGTGGTAGTAGTAGCAGTGGCAGCAGTTACCGTACTGACAATAATAATAGAGCCAGCAGTTCTAGCAGCTCGACTAATCGGGAGACAAGCGGTCAAGAATCAACGATGCCCAGTTCACATGAGCCTGACAGTACTCACACCCTGCCAACGAGTGATTCTCGCAACGAAAACGATGCTGAAGAGGAAGCTGAAGTACAAAGCATCATTGGGCGCATTCAAAGTAACAGCGCCGCGGTAACGGACTCGAATCAGCGCTACCAAAGTCGAAATGGCGCGAGTGCTCGGATGGACCTCGATAGAGACGAGCATGAGAATGACGACGATGGAGCTACGGCCACGACATCAAGACGTAAAGTCTTCATTCTTTTAATTTAATAAAGCGTAACAATAAGAATTCAGCTAAGCTAATACGTTTTTCCAATGTACAGGTCTGTTTCCGTTGTATTCGATGTCACCTCAAAATGCGGGTATTCTAAGACTGGAGCGCCACCAGCGTCGCATGCTCTTGGCTCATATGAGAACTCTACTAGAACTCAAGGTGGAATTACTGAATTTGCGAGAGGCTCATGAAACGAACCGCGCTGCTGAAACAGGTAGTGAACCGACCATAAACTCCGTACGTGATGTTCAGCAAGATCTTAGAGATTTTCTGGATGTAACGATCAGCCAACGAATCAATAATATAGCTCAAGAGCTCACATCGATTGACGTCACAAATGTTGCTCCTTCGTCAAATTTGCCACCGCCGCGCTTGTCTACGCCACCCTCGTCGTCGACGCCACCAAGGCAAGATCTTAACGTGCCACTCATTCGTGTAAATAACGTTCCGTTAAACGATGTTAATAATATTGAAAACAGCACAATAGATAGGCTACATCGTCTATATAACGCCAGGCAACTAATATACAATGCTAGATATCGTAGAAATAACGCGAGTGCTGCAATGAACAGAGCTATGATGAGACAACAGGTACGCGAAAGAAGAGCTGCGTGGGTTGCTGCGCACAGAGCTCAAAATCAAGGAAATGATAGCGACGATGTAGAAAATAGAGGTAATTTTTATTATTTTATTAAAACTTCAATTACTTACGTTGAGCTAATAACGTTGTAACATAATTATTTGTTATATTAACGAAATTATTTGCAGAGCGATACGCTACCTTAAATGCATGGGAAAATCAAAGATATCGAATACAAGTGTGGGATTTTTCCAGTATTCCAGAAATTCATGATGGTAAATCTATTTGGCGATAGAAACATTTTTATTACAAACAAGTTTAATTATATTTATAATATTTGTATTTTTTAGCTAAAAAAAATGTGATAGTTAGCGGTGTTAAAATTTTTAATGATGCAAGTATTGACATTTCATCAGATGGTACACTGTTAGCGACTGTATTGCCAGCCAATCGTTTAAATCCATTGACAACCATAGGTAAAATAATTATAAATACAATAAATAATAAGGATCGTTGATCTAAACAAAAGCCGCTGCAATAATGATAATATTAATTCTAGGTATATTTAGTTTACAATGGGAAACATTGGGTGAACAAGTATATTCGACTCAAACCAATCATTCGGTGATTTCGGTGTCTATGTCGCCTACAAATAAGCATCTCCTCGTTGGGTTAGCTTCACGGCGCATTCACGTGCCAACTATGCCCGCACCAATAGCCCTGATTTACAAATTGGTAGAGCCAGAGGACTTGCAATCGGTAGTCAAATCTAAAATCGACCAACTCAATGAGTTTCACCTTCATAGATTCGCTCGTCTATTGAGCGAGGTACACACTTATTTCAAGGAAGAGGGTGTCGGCGAGCCTAATATGCAGGACGACTGCACGGGCATGGTGCTACTGCGTCAATTGTTTGCTGGTCAGAATTGCGAGGTGCCGAGCTACTTCAGCCTCAACTGCATAAGGTGGTTGCCTCAGTCTGGTCAAGGTATGGTATATGCTACCAAGACTGGTTTGTTGACGATTTTGTGCTGAATAACAACTGGCGTTGATGTCTAGAACGAACAGCGCTGTAACTTGTCCAAAAGAGAGCATTAAGCTTTTTAAATGTTATGCAGAAAAGCCAACCTTGTCCTAAGACTTTTAAATGTGATTACATGAAATTTGAGAATCTAGAAAGGCTGCTAAGGCATTTGAGTAACTAATAGAGTTGTTTGAACTAAAGTGTAAAAATCAAAGTACGGAATAGGAAAAATCCTTAAAAAAAAGAGCAAATTGCGGTTGTCTTTCTTCTTTTTAAAGTAAATTGTTTTTAAATCGAAATACGTGAGAAAACTTACTGTCATCGAGATCTCTGTGGAATTAATATATGTTACTCTTTATTACAAATAGGTGTAGTATAAGATTAATTGATGTACACCAATTTGATCACTGTCAAATCAATCTTAATTATCATCATTGCACATGTTAAAAGTAAAAAAATAACTATGACTTAAAATGAATGTGGGGGTCGTGCTTTAAACAATTGTTTATTTTACCTTTGTTTTTCGATATGACAACAAAGAAATTTTTGCTTAACAATTTATCGCAAAATAATGACTATAAATATAAAAATTCTATTTAATATTATATAATAAGTATTGTATTAGAGCGCATTTAACTATACGAAATGCGTTGTTTTAGTTTATAAGATTTTGTAATTGTATTATTTAAGTACCTTTGCGGTGACCTTGCGCTATTTTTTTAATCAGACTGAATTTGAATTGCGATCTGAGATTTTTCGATTGCATTGCAACATACTTATGTGATAATAATTAGAAATTATAATTGCAAGAAAAAGTGTTGATATTCCGAAGTTACATTTTTCTTTTTTTTTTATTATTGACGGTATGAAATCATTGCCACGAATTTGCTGTCAATCTTAATGCTACACATTTATATTATGTGCCATTTTACAATTCCAATATTCATGCCAATCAAAGAGGGTTAATTTCATTTTTACTAAAAGAATGTACTTTTACATGTAATATTAATCTGTAAAAGATAAAAGTTAAAATATCGCCGTGCTATATGGTAATAAATGTCTTGCATTTCGAAATATCTCAAAAATAATGTTACATGTTGTGAATGTATTTTTTGTTGAAAAAGGAACGATCATGTGCAGAACTGATTGAAGATAAAATTTTTTCGTCACAAGACAGATTTTGGACGATTTTTTTGTATATACATGATAGTGGAGTTCCTAATTCACTTATAGTTTCCATAAAAAAACTTTAATTAAAAAGAAACAATATGCTATTCGTAAATCTAGATACTGATCGTTTTCCTAACTAAAACCAAATTGATCACTTTTGCTCTTTGTATAGATATATTGAATATTACAAATACTGATAGTACAGTAATGTGAAATAAATTGTTTTATTTTATTTATACAATTAACAATACACTAATAAAGTTTAGCACCAGACCTATCTGCTAATAATGATTTTTATTATGTTTAAAAAATGAAACTTTTGTTACATTAATTCAATATTTTTATTATTGCTCTAAAATCAGACTTTTGCTTTTTATACAAATGTTTAAATCTTTAATAAATTAGTAAAACAAATAAATTGTCTCTTCATTTATACACTCTACTAAATTTTCTAATCATCATAAAGCAAGCTGTGTAACAATTCTGGAGTTTCTGGTTGTTTTAAACAAAACGAAATTTTTTCCTGCATTGATGTTGCATATTTTTGTTGTTCCAACTGTTTGAGGTCTTGATCTAGCATTGTTTCTATTTCGTCATCTATATATAATTGACTTTCGTAAGATTTACTTAAATAAGATGAACTTGGAGTAGTTGAGTTGATAGTTTCATTGATTGTGTCTTGAATTTCAGTTTCTGTGAGAAAAATAGGCTGATAGGAGTTAAGTGTGTTTGTAACATTGCAGTTTGCTGTTTGATCTACCACATGCTGAAGTGGATCCTGTGGTTCAGGAATAGGGCAAGATATTTGATGATATTTGATTTGATGTAATTTGAGATTGCCAGTTTGTGAAAAAGCACGATCACAATAATTACAACGATATGGTTTTTCACCAGTATGACATCGTATGTGCCTGTGCAGTTTATACTTAGTTGCAAACTGTTTTCCACATTCCATGCACTGCAATGGTTGATTATCAATATTCAATAACTGATTACCGATTAACACTTGATTACTACTTGAATGATAATTTAATACATGTGACTTTAAAGAAACTTTGTAGCGAAACGATTGATGACAATGAGCACATTGAAATATTTTTTTTCCTTCATGAACTTGTTTATGTTTGATCATTACTTCTTGCTGATTAAAAGACATATTACAAACCTATAAATATAAATTTTAATCATGATATATTCAATATTCAATATGAAACTTTGTACTTACATCGCAAATGTAAGGTCTTTGCCCGGTATGAATTAGTTTGTGCCTATTCAAATGAGCTAGGCATCTAAAGCTTTTTGCACAAATGTGACATATTTGTTTTTTCTTTTTTGTTATATTCATTTGTTGTTGATTATCCAGCTTATCCGATAAACCGGTATCTTTCAAATGGCACAGCATATCCTTAAAAAGTACATATTTCTTTTTAAATTTATTAACACAAATTTTATAAAACCTTGACATCTACTCAAACATTCGCTCTCAATGTTATATTAATGAAAACTTTAGCTAAATACCTCTGCAAAATCAATTTCCAATGATGGAGCAGCCAATTGTTTTTGAACGTTAGCAACCATCAGGCAAAATTCATCAAACGCACAGATTTTTTGCTCGCACTCGCTGCATACGTATTTGGATAATGTGTCTGTTATGGAGATATTGATTATCTGCAATAGAAGCATTTACAAAAGAACATCACAATGCACGATCGTGCTCACTTAAGTTTTGAAAAATTCGAATGTTTACCTCTTTGGCAAAGTATTTATTGATTATCGATATCAGTACTGAACCTTTAATTTTATCTTTGAAAAGGTCGGTCCCTTGGGGCTTTTCTTTGCCGCACAGCCTGCACAACCTCAGCGTGGCTAATTTGTGAAGCATCATTTTTATTTATATTTCAGCGACGAGTAGCTAATGCAAAGTGACGATCAACCAAGCGCTTTTTCGTATAAAAAAAATTCTGACACTTGTTATTGTTTACGCTTGACGCGTGCGAGGTTAGACGTCAGGAAAAAAGTAGACGTTGCCCTTACCGACTGGAACACATGGTATATACCCATAAAAGCTTGACCCGCGAAATTTGAAAAGTAAGCGAAATGTTACAAGTTATTTAATATTTCTTTTGAACTGTAATACTTGTACGTAAAAACTTAAGCTCAATTTTCGAGTAATCTAGTATAATTCTCGAATTTTAACGAGTACAACGGCAGTAACCTAAAATCCATCGTTCTTTATAAATTCCTTTTCCCTCTATCTCCCCTCCCCCCCCCCAACAAGCGCACAAATTATACATCTAACGATTCGTCAATCTTTAAAAAAAAAAAGTAAAAAAAGAAAATAAAGTAGTTTACGTACTACTTCCCGTCGACAATTCAAGCGTCAACGACTATGCTCTATAGCGCGGTGTATGTACGTTTATATGGATCCATCGCGGTGCTTTGCCCCCCGCGCAGCAAGCGCTGGAAGAGAAAGAGAGAGAGAGAGAGCGAGTTTGCCGCGGGAGAGCGTCTGTCTGGCTGGCGGCTGGCCAAACTATCGACCTGCGGCCTAGCCAGCTGCGCGTTTTCCAGACCCTCCCCCTTACCCTCCTCCCCGCTTCTGCACCTGTTCCCCCCCCCCGCCCGCAAGTCTTTCCAAATTTTTCTCCTCGCATTATCGCCCATGTAAACGAATCCATACTGTTCCTCTGTTACGTATTAGCTGCTTCATCTCCTGCGTGCTTGCAAGTTTCGATCGATTATAGCCATGAGAAATCGAGGGGGCGTTCGACGTTTAATTGTGGATAGCTCTCGAGGTGAACCGACAATTTACGTTTAAACTTGTTTAGCATTATTTATATTAGGTATACATATATTGCATTATCGCGTTAATTTAGCGATAGACTGGCAATTGTATATAGGGGAAGGACACGAGGAGGGAGAGTCCAGACTCGCGCAGGAGGGGGGTGCCGGGCTAACGCGTCCCTTTTCGCATCTCATTTCCGGAAATTGAAATTCGCTCGCTATACGGATCGAGGCAGGGGGATTCACCAGGGGCTTTGGATGTGAACACGCATATTCCACATCCGCGGCTTGATTATACTCGCCGAGAGGGGGCGGGGGGAGTAAGTTCGTTGAGCGGCGTATATAGGGATCTTTGAAATTCTGGTATGTACTCTTCTTTTTTTTTTAGAGAGAGATCGGTTTTCCGGCTTGTGTGTGTACGGGACACGGCATTGAGGCGCTCTACTCTTCAATTATACAAGAGCGATGCTCTTTTTTTTGGGGGGGAGTGGGATAGAGGAGCGTTCGCGTTCGGATGTACAGGGATGATGGGATAATGGCTTTTAGCGATGATTAAAAGTATGAATTTCGTTGGCGTGCTTGTAATTGGTAAGTGCTCATGTGGCTATTTTTGGGAGACGGGGAAAGTTTTTACGCGACGAAGGTTTAATGGGCTTTGATACGAGTGGCGAAATCGTTCGCGATGGTTATGCCGCATTCAGGAGGAACGAGCGAGCGACGGACTTGGGATTTGTCTAGTTGAAGTTATTATTCTTGCTAGTCTGCCCTTTAATCAATAACAACGAATAAAAACAGAGGGAACTCGTAGGAGAGTTTGCTCTATATCCCAGTGAAAAATAAGCCGAACAAATAATTTCGCGATCGAGCTTCAAACAATCGAAGTAAAAAAAAAAAAAGAAGGGAATGAAAAAAAAAGAAAGAAACGAAACGAAAAGAAAAAAAAAGCTACGCGGACAAAAGGAATAATCACGCGGCGTAGGCCAAGTGTGCAGCCCATCGCGAGAGGGGCCTTTCATCGCACCCCTTCGCCCCCCCTGAACGCCCTGCGAGCCCCTACACTCCTCCTCTCCCTCTGCACTTTTTTGTCTTCGGACTCCTAATAATGCCGCGATAGAGAGAGAGAAAGAGAGAGCTCACGCATAGGGGTCGGCCTGCGTGGATAATTGTGCCTACTCTCCCCCCCCCGCCCCTTAGTGTACCGCGCGTGCAAAAATAAAAAGAGACCCGGACCCTCGCGGAACGAGGGTTTATATATCGACGTGGTAGGCTCTCCCCTCCTGTTCACTCTCGACGTCAGCTCAATTTTCCTCCCTTTTTTTTCGGCTCTCTCTCTCTCCCTCTCTTTTTGCGTATATGACGCGCGGCTGACGTCGAGTTGTCGTAAGCGAGGGTCGTGTGTAAGGCCAGATACGCGGATAAGAGATGCGCTCGGGCTTATTAAGACCGACGAGGGGGTGAGGAGGGACAACGAGGTGCTGGATTAGCCGTGCTCGAGTCTCGATATTTTTCTTTTTTTTTTTACTTCTCTTCAGCTTTTGGTGCCTGTCTCCGAGCTGTAAGTCATCGCGTATATCGTATAGCTCGATGTAAGCTGGGAATGACAGGTGTGCGATCTGATTTTTACATTTGTCCCGGGATACGCGTTTCGAAGAAGTTTCGAATATTCTCGTTGAATTTCGCTGTATAACAGGCAAGCCTCCTTCCAGAAACGATCAAACGAGCGCAAACTCGTTTCTCGCGTCTAATATCATAAAAATTTCATCCAGAGCGAAAATACGAGCTCCAGACGAAATCCGTTAAAGGCAGAGCCCCGAGTCTTAATTTTCACGGGGGGCGTTTGGGCTTTAGTTGCACTGGTAGCGTTCCAAGCGCCATGGGTGCAATCTCGTCAGGCTTAGTAAGGCCGCGGTGCTAAAACCGTTACAGCGCTCGGTTTGATGGTCAAGAGACACCTTACCCCCCCCCCCCCCAGTCGACGCTGCATAATGCAAACGAGAAAACACAACATCGGTACGCGCGTTTACAGTCCGTTACTTTTTTTTACTCCGGAGAGGACAAATGAATAATTCGCCCCTGGTATAGGACATTGACCGCGTCGAACGACTGTCGCGCTATAGGCTATTAAAATTAAGGGTGAAGGAAAAAAAAAGCCAAAAGGCGAATGCACCCGCGAAGAAGCTGTACCGAGGAAAGGTCCGGCATTATGATATACGTAGTATACAGAAATATTCAACGCGCATATGTATATACCTCTCTCTCGAGACAGAATTACCGGGGCTGTCTGATCGGATATAGCGGGTGGGGGGGGGGGGAGGCGTGTGTGCGCCCCCGCGATAAATTGATAAATCTAGCGTATTGAGCTCGGAAAACGAGAAGCAAGCGCGATGTATTCCGAGAGCTCGCGAAAATAGAAATCACGCGAGAGAGATAGAGATAGAGAGCGTACCCGGATGGATTGGGGGGTGGTGGCCGCTCGATTTCGCGGCTGCCGATCGGATTTCACGATTGAGAAGACGGAGCTCTCTCTCTCTCTCTCTCGATCAGACTCTGCGATATTTTATTCGCGCAAGAGAGAGAGTCGTTGCCTACCCCCCCCCCTCCCCTTACCTTCTCCTCCTCTTACTCCCTTGACGTTGGGTGGATATGTACACGTCGCTCAGAGCTGTATACGCTGTACTCGAGAGAGAGAGAGAGAGAGAGCTTTTTCGTTAGGCGCACAGGATTATTTTGGGATATTTTTGTGTTATATAAAGTTATAAAGGCATATTTTACGCTTTTTTTTAATCTATAAACGACCTATATTTTCTTCTCAAGCCTCTTCGTACTATTATTATCTCCCTTTAAATGCGTAAACGACGCCGGAGCCGAAAAAAATCCGCAGCTCTAGAAGCAGGTGATTTCCGTCAGGCCGAATCCAGCGTTTGGAAAAGTATCGAGCCGTTGTCAATAACAAGAGGCTTTTTCGTCTCGTTATATCGCTAAGGATTGACAAGACAGCTCGAGCACTAAGGTCGTAAGGCTTAGGAAGATGGGCTGGAAGAGTGATTTTCAGCGTGATATGGCCGTTGTCGGTAGACTTGTCGACTCGTTCACGAGTTAAGCTGGTTTTATTTACTACAGTGTAACTTTAAAACAAAAAGAAAACGATAGATTGGCTATAAAACAAAATGCATGTAACCAATTAAATATGCGTTTTATTTCCAACGAAACCAATACACATTATTTTTATTAAAATTACATTGAATTATCCTTTCATAAATAATTTAAAGGATAAATAGGTATATCGACGGGTGGAATTCGACGGGTTTTGAGTAAAGTCTTGTACCACAATGCCGATTTTTTAGGGGTACGAGTCCGTCTCGAGTCGTTAAAATTAACATCTACTATGCCGAAATGATTTCTAAAAATTTAATGAAACGTTAATAAAATGAAAATACATAAAGTCGTAGTAGATCCCAAAACATCTTACGTATATCCAAAATTCCATTCGAAATTGTCTATAAAAGTCCACACGGTGTAAGCTCGTATATCGCAACCGTCATTCATTGCCGATTGAACTTCTTTGAGATGCGAATATAAAAATGCAGTTCTGTTATTGTCATTGACGCCACTACCATCGGCCAGTCCGTTTTATGATTACCAAAGGATTATTGTATTTATCTCTAATTTCTCTCAGTACTTTTCCCAATCCATCGGGAATAACCTGTACAATAAATTATTTGCATAAATAAAGGTTTATTATACTCTAATAATTATTTATAATAAATTAGTAATACATATTGCCAAAATGTTTCAGTCGAAGGCCAATTAGGATCGAAACTGTATATTAATCCTGTATCATTTTGCAAGTCTACTAATGCAGTATTTACAACTGGCTCGACTGTAGCAGACGTGTAATAGTCGAGACCAAAAAAATCGGCTGAACCTCTGTGTGGACAAATGAGTTTTTGTATTTAAATATCAATGATATCGAATATCGATTTCTCACTCGACAAGTATATTACTTACTTAATTTTTTCTCTCCAGGTTACGTTAAAAGTAGGCAATTTAGAAGAAGATAAGCCTTGCGCTGTACTTCTTTGTGCTATTTTGTCTTTAACAATTTGTGGATAGTCGCCATTTAAAAAAACCGGCTGAGCCTGCCATCCGCATTCAAAATCGAAAGCCCAATCCTCTAGGTGCTTAAAATTTTTGTCACGAGCATAGTAATGTCTGCAGTACGTCGACATGCCAAGTTTGCCACCGTAACTCCCACGATATTTTTTATTATAGATCTCATATGCCAGTGCATTGGCTTTTAACATGTTGTGTAGACACAAATACTCGCTTGCTTCGCCAAACCTGTAGCCTGAATAATAAAATAAATAAAATTAATATGCAACATAGGAAAAGATGTCATCAGTTGTATTATAGATATATATTCCGAACGGAAAATAGTTAGGGCTGTAATGAGGCAAACCCATGGGCCCTGCTCATTAAGGTAGGTCCCTCAATACAGATCTACGTCCATTTCCAATAGGGATGATTTTGTACGACTTGGATTAATTTCTAACCTGGTGCATAAATACCCAAAGTGTAACCGGTTCTACAGAAGCTATGTGGTTCCTGGAGAGTCACGAAATATTTAACTCGATGGGCAAAGTTTTGGAAAACAAAGTCAGCATACTTGGAATACAGAACTGCCATTTCTTCGCTCAACCATCCTCTTATACTACGTTCCAGACTCTGCGGATGATCCCAGTGATATATTGTTACCATCGGTATAATCTTGTTTCTTTCTAATCTGTCTAATATTCTGTGGTAGTAATTTAATGCTTCGTTGTTTATAAGACTTGTATCGCCTCTGGGCAAAAGTCGCGACCAACTTAATGAAAAACGATAAAAATTAACCTAGAATACAAAAAAAATATATTAGATTAACAATGTTAATTATAGTAGTTGTGATATATCAAATAGGCAAGAAATTATATCAAAAGATAACAAATATAGAATTCCGTAATTTTCGGAATAAGCAAGCAACTTTGTAAGGTAATATCTTAAAAACAATATGATTATCTTATCTAAAACTTTTGTTTATTACTTCTTCTTCTTCTTCTTTGACTGGCGGTAGATGTATTCTGTTCGCCATAACCCGGTATCTTTTTGTTTATTACAAATGGCAGCACAGTAAGTAGTCATTGCTTTTTTATTCAAAAATTACAAGGAAAGAAAATCTACTAATAATTTCTATTGTTACAATTTTAAAGAATTGCAAAAATTAAATGCTGTATTTACCCCTAATTCTTTGAGAATCTGTATATCAATGTCATATTTGTTATAAGAATCACAAGTAACGTCCCCAGTATCATTATTACTTATTGGTGATGGGGTTTGATGTACGAAATAATCCCATATACTCTCTGCTTTGCCTGCAAAGTAATAAATTTATTAACTTGCAATATCCATTGTTTTTATTTACTTTAATATTAATAATTTACTTGGGGCATTCCAAGCTCCTTCGATTTGAT